>MU760272.1:25723-114943 GCA_026770625.1 Nicotiana glauca
TGGTTTCAATGATGTATCATGCATGAGGAATTTCCGGCCTAGTCTTGATAATCAATGTAAAATAGTAAAAGTTGAGTGTGAGGATGAGATAGAATATGATGATTGAGGAAGCTTTGGAAGAAATCAGTAAAGAATTAAGTCAATTTGAGGAAAAACCCAAACCTAATTTGAATGACACAGAGGCAATCAATTTAGGGGATCAGGAGAATGTTCGGGAAACAAAAATAAGTGTCCATTTGGAAGCCCCGCTCAGGGAAGAAATAATCAAGTTGTTGTTTGAGTTTAAAGATATTTTTGCATGGTCATATGATGATATGCCAGGTTTAAGTACCGATCTGGTGGTCCTCAAATTGCCTATTTATTCGAAATGCCCTCCTGTCAAGCAGAAGCTGAGGAAATTTAAAACAGATATCAGTGTGAAAATCAAAGAAGAAGTCAACAAGCAGTTTGAGGCGAAGGTCATACGGGTTACCCTATATCCCACCTAGTTAGCTAATGTTGTGCCTGTACCAAAGAAGGATGGAAAGACTAGAGTGTGTGTTGATTACCGTAATCTCAATAAGGCAAGTCCAAAAGACAACTTCCTACTGCCAAACATCCATATATTGATTGACAATTGTGCCAAACATGAGATTGGTTCTTTTGTGGATTGTTATGGGGGCTATCACCAGATTTTGATGGATGAGGAAGATGCTGAAAAGACGACATTCATCACACCTTGGGGAACTTATTGTTATAGGGTCATGCCATTTGGATTGAAAAATGCAGGGGCAACATACATGAGGGCGATGACCACCATGTTCCATGATATGACACATCGGGAAATTGAAGTATACATAGATGATGTGATAATAAATTCAAGAAAGCAATGTGACCATGTTAAAGATCTGAGGAAGTTTTTCCAGAGGCTCCGCAGGTACAATCTCAAGCTCAATCCAGCAAAGTGTGCGTTTGGGGTCCCGTCAGGGAAGTTGTTGGGGTTTGTGGTAAGTCGACGTGGTATTGAATTAGACCCGTCCAAAATTAAAGCCATCCAGGAGTTACCACCACCAAAGAGCAAGAAAGAAGTGATGAGTTTGCTCGGCAGGTTGAATTATATCAGCAGGTTCATTGCTCAACTTACAACAACTTGCGAGCCTATCTTTAAGTTGCTAAAGAAAGATGCTGCAGTTAGATGAACGGATGAATGTCAGGTAGCATTTGATAAGATTAAGGAGTATTTGGCCAGTCCACTGTGTTGGTTCCGCCAGAACCAGGAAGACCCTTGATCCTTTATCTGATAGTTTTGGATAACTCTTTTGGTTGCATACTAGGGCAGCATGATGTCATAGGAAAAAAAGAACATGCAATTTACTACCTCAGTAAGAAGTTCACATCTTACGAGGTAAAATATACTCAGCTTGAGAGAACATGTTGTGCTTTAACCTGGGTTGCGCAGAAATTGAAACATTACTTGTCATCATATACTACTTATCTCATCTCGCGGTTGAATCCATTGAAGTACATTTTTCAGAAGCCCATGCCTACAGGGAGGCTCGCAAAGTGGCAAATCTTGCTCACGAAATTTGATATTGTCTACGTGACCCGTACTGCGATGAAAGCACAAGCAGTGGCTGACCATTTAGCCAAAAATCCAATTGATGATGAATATGAACCTTTGAAAACATACTTTCCTGATGAGGAGACAATGCATATTGAGGAATCGGAACTAGATGAAAAACCAGGGTGGAAGTTGTTCTTTGATGGGGCTGCCAATACCAAGGGTGTTGGAATAGGAGCAGTACTTATTTCTGAGACAGGGCAGCACTACCCTGTTGCAGCTCAGCTTTGCTTCTACTGCACCAATAACATGGCTGAATACGAGGCATGTATCTTGGGTTTAAGGTTGGCTATAGACATGGGTGTCCAGGAGATCTTGGTCATGGGCGACTCAGATCTTTTGGTACACCAGATTCAGGGAGAATGGGAAACACGAGATTTAAAGCTCATACCGTACCGGCAATGTTTGCATGAACTTTGTCAACGGTTTCAGTCAATAGATTTCAGGCACATTCCAAGGATTCATAATGAAGTTGCTGACGCTTTGACCACTTTGGCGTCAATGTTGCATCATCCGGATTAGGCTTATGTGGACCCATTGCAGATTGAGGTCCGAGATCAGCATGCTTATTGCAATATGGTAGAAGAAGAGCTTGATGGTGAACCTTGGTTTCATGATATCAAAGAATACCTCAAAATGGGAGTATATCCGGCACAGGCCACAGGGGATCAAAAGAGAGCTATTAGACATTTGGCAAGCAGATTTTTCTTCAGTGGAGGAGTTTTGTACAAAAGAGCTCGAGATCTTGGTTTATTGAGATGTATGGATGCTAAACAGGCTACAACTATCATGAACGAGGTACACACAGGAGTTTGTGGACCTCATATGAGTGCGTATGTATTGGCAAAGAGATTCTCCGGGCAGGTTATTACTGGCTTACTATGGAACGGGATTGTATCAGTTTTGTGCGCAAGTGTCATCAATGCTAGGTACAAGACGATTTGATTCATTCTCCACCATCTGAGTTGCATACAATGTCGACACCATGGCCCTTCGTTGCTTGGGGAATGGATGTTATTGGGCCGATCGAGCCAGCAGCATCTAATGGGCACAGGTTTATTCTAGTGGCCATTGATTACTTCACTAAGTGGGTTGAAGCGAAAACTTTCAAATCAATGACCAAGAAAGAAATGGTCGATTATGTGCATTCAAATATCATTTGTCGATTCGGAATTCCGAAGGTGATTATCACAGACATTGGTGCCAATCTCAACAGCCATCTGATGGTGGAAACATGTCGGCAGTTTAAGATCACGCACCGCAATTCCACCCCATATCGTCCTAAGGCGAATGGAGCAGTCGAGGCAGCTAACAAAAACATCAAGAAGATACTTCGAAAAATGGTGGAAGGATCCAGGCAGTGGCATGAGAAATTACCTTTTGCTCTGTTAGGCTATCGCACTACTGTTCGCACTTCAGTAGGAGCAACTCCTTACTCATTGGTATACGGAACGGAGGCAGTGATACCTGTAGAAGTTGAAATACCATCCCGTTGGATTATTGCTGAAGCAGAAATTGATGATGATGAGTGGGTCAAAGCCCGTTTGGAACAATTGAACTTAATTGATGAAAAGAGATTGGCAGTATTATGTCATGGACAGTTATACCAACAGAGAATGGCAAGAGCATATTACAAGAAATTGCGTCCGCGGAAGTTTGAAGTGGGGCAATTGGTGTTAAGGCGTATCTTACCTCATTGGGCTGAAGCAAAAGGAAAATTCGCCCCCAACTGGCAGGGGCCGTTTGTTGTAACACGAGTATTGTCCAACAGTGCATTGTATCTAACAGATGTGGAAGGAAAATATATAGAAATGGCTATCAACTCTGATGCAGTTAAGAGATATTATATATGATTTCTTTATCTTTATGTACCTAATTGTATTTGGCATGTTTTGAGATTGAAATGATGAAGGCATTTTGTTCTGCTATCCAAACACTTTATCCTTTGTTATGCCTTTGAGCCTTATGCTATTTTCTTTCGTATCCCTCTTTCGGAATCGACAACAAAACTCAAGAACCCGAATGGGGAAGTAAGTGGAGAAACAAGAGAAAACCAGTGAGAAAGAAAAGAAAAGAAAAGAAAAAAGAAAAGAAAAGAAAAGAAAAGAAAAGAAAAGAAAAGAAAAGAAAAGAAAAGAAAAGAAAAATAAAGGAAAAGAAATGGAAAAGAAAGAAAAGAAGAATGGAAGAAAAGAAACATCGCAACAACGAAGCGATTTTATGACCTGAACTACGTTTGACTTGATCCCGAAAGGGTAGGTAGGCAGCCTCTCTCTAAGGCTCAGTCACAACAAAAGAAAATCCAAGAATCCCCAAGAAGGAAACTGGGGCAGAAGTTATGATTGTTGCAAGAAATACGATTCTGAAAGTTGTAATTTTGAACCCACGTTAAATTATTTTGAGCCTTTATACCCTTCTTTCTAAAACCCATCCAAAAGCCACATTATGGTCCAAAGAAAGACCTTCTGATCAATTTTAAGAAATGTCAATACGAGTAGGTAAAGTGATTCATGTTGGGGACAACACTCGGGCGCCAGAGGGAAAATAATAAAAATGAGAGAGTCTTATTGGTGAAAACCCTCACGGGCACCGTAAGGCGAAGCGAGTTTGAGAGATATTAAAAATGAGAGAGTCTTATTGGTAAAAACCCTCACGGGCATCGTAAGGCGAAAGTGAGTTTTCAGATTGGGCAAATGAAAGAAGTTTGTGGTTGAAAGATGATTGAAACATGGCAAAACAAGCAAGGTTTGGGTTTTGGCGACAGTTGGGTTGAAAGTATGAAACAACAAATGTAGCAATGGAAAGTTGATTGGTGGGACAGACTAGGATGGCTAATCCAAAATGCATGGCATGATCAATGGAATCGGCCTTTCCACTCAGATAAGTCCTATCCTTTTCTCTTCAGTACAACTCATTCGTTTTCAGAGTCTTTCTATCCTCAACCTTCGAGGTCATTACATTTCATTCTTCTGAAGTCTGTCTATAAGACGTTTCAGTGTTAGTTCTATTCAAAAACAAAGAAGGATGTCAAAGCTAACTACCAGCTTCCCAGTTGTATGGCACAACGAGGTTGGGACATATCAAAGAAAGTAAAGCATGAAGGACCAACAGAAATCCCATCAGTGGAATAATCAGGAGAAGTAAATTTTCACAAAGAAGGGGACGGAAACACAAAACAATACGGGGTAAAACATTTGGGTCATCAAAATCAGAGGATTGAAAGTCGACCGGGAAGTCGAAGCATGTCAAAGCAAGTCTAAGGAAGCAATTCAGAGCAAAGTCGGAAGCAGGGATATGGCCAACAAGATTTGCCAGCAGCTAACCACCATTTTATATTAACAAATCTTTCTTTGATTAAAACAGGGGCAGAAATTTTCTTTTGTAAGCAGGAACCCACCTGGATAACAAGGGAATATTTTCCAAAGTTAGCAAGCAGGAGTCCACCTGGAGAACAAGAGAATATTTTAAATGCAGCAAGCAGGAGCCCACCTGAAGAATAAGGAATACATCTCAAGTGCAGCAGTCAGGCACCCACCTGAAAAACAAGGGAAGTATAATGCAAGTCTTATCTTTCAAATGTAATATTTAGTAACACAACGCGCCCAGTTATCAAACTGGGGCAGAAAATTTTCTTTGTTTTGTATGGTTGTTGCAAGCAGGAACCCACCTGAAGAATAAGGGAATATTTTCCAAAATTAGCAAGCAGGAGCCCACCTGAAGAACAAGGGAATACATTTCAAGCGCAGCAGTCAGGCATCCACCTAAAAAACAAGGGAAGTATAATGCAAGGCTTATCTTTCAAGTTTAATATTTGATAACACAACGTGCCCAGTTATCAAACTGGGACAGAAAAATTTTCTTTGTTTGTCTATTTTTGTTGTAAGCAGGGGCCCACCTAGAGAACAAGGGAATATCTTTCAAATTCAGCAAGCAGGAGCCCACCTGGAGAACAAGGGAATACATTCCAAAGTTTCAGCAGTCAGGCGCCCACCTGGAAAACAAGGGAAGTACAATTCAAATTTTAGCTTTTAATTTTTATATTTGATAACTTGATGTTCCCAGTCACCAAACTGAGGTAGAAAATTTTCTTTGTTTGTCTATTTTGTTGCAATTAGGAGCCCACCTGGAGAACAAGGGAATACTTTTCAAGCATCGCCGTCAGGAGCCCACCTGAAGAACAAGGGAATACCTTTTCAAGTATCGCCGTCAGGAGCCCACCTGGAGAACAAGGGAATACTTTTCAAACGTCAGCAACCAAGAGCCCACCTGAAATATGGACTCATATTTCAAATTGCAACAATCAAGCATCATCAAGAAGAATGGCAAAACATCACCAAGGCAACAACAAGAATTCCATTGGAAGAACACAAGATACAAATTCAAGACAACACAAGATCAAGTTTGAAGACATAGATAGGATTCTTTTGTAACTCATAGATCATAGCTTAGGCTAGCTTCTTTTGTTTTATCACAATGTGATAAGGAGGTCAACTAGCAGTAGCAGCAGCAACAACAATGAGATCACAGCTCCTGGGAGTCCCAGCTACCAAACCTTCCCGAACTACACTGACCTGATTCCTGTTTAGCCCAGGATATGTAGGCAACTTCTGAAGCAGGGTGCAGTTAAAACTTTTCAAAATGCTTCACACGGAATATGTGAACGGGCAAAAATCGCTCGTTTCTGCTCACTTGTCTTTGCACGAAAACTCTTCGAGTTTCCGGGCAAAGATGGGCAGCTGTGAGCACGTGATTTTTGCTCTAAACAAATTATTCCCAAAAATTCCAAATAAAATAATTTCTTTATTATTTTACAAATTTTTGAGAATTTTGTGTTAATTGCTGCATTGCTATTTGTACATGATCATTCATAAGAAAATACAAAAATATGCATTTTGCATTTAGGGATTTAATTTCATATTTAGTATTAATTAGTATTAATAGGAAGAAAATAACAAAATAGTTCACTTTTTGCATTTTAATTTGTGAATTCGTCATGAAATAGTTTTTAATCAATTTTAGGAATTAATTAGTTTAGCTTAGAAATATATTAGGATTTTATTTTAATCTTTGCAAAATCAGTAAAATAAAAAAAAAAATATAAAAAATGCAAAATAGATAAAAAGATAAAAGAAAACAAATTAAAAGAATGGTCTTAACAAAAAAACAATTTGGGCCAATTTTATTCAAATTCTCCTAGCCCACTTCATTTATACCCGTCTAGTCCGTTTAATTCTCACCCGGTCCAGCCCCCCTACATGCAAAATGATATCGTTTTGACGTCATTTAATCTGGATCGTCCATTTACCTTCATCCAACGGCCCCTACTGATTCTCATTTAAACAAAACGACATCGTTTTGGCCAGGATTAATCATAGCCATTGATTTTTCGGATCCAACGGCCACAAATGGTTTTTGGTATTTTGATATAATTGTCTGAAACCTTCAGAGACAATTTTTATCTTCCTCGTCTTCATCGTTCATCATCAGCCCTGTAACGCGGCCGTGTTCAGCTGCCGAAAATCGCCTCACGACGGCGGCCAACTTCCAATCACCCCAAAATTTTCACCATAGCCTCGTCTCTGTCTCCCCACTCCGAATCCACCATTGTTTTCTTCCAAATCCCCATCAAACGCTCCAAATCTGCAAAACCCTAGCCGCCGCCGGCGAACGCCGGTCATTCCAATGGCCACCAGAAAAACACCATAGATGCTCCTTTTTCTCCTCTTTCCAACCCTCATGATCGTTTCCCTCGAATCTTCCTCCATCTCATCGAATAATCAATTGAATATTTCCGGCCAAAACACAAAGTATGCCAAACAGTCCCAAATTAACACCCTGTCACCGCCTAAGCCTCATTTACCTAATCCCTAGACCCGTTTGTCTCGAATCTGCCTGGGTTTGCGCTAATATCCGTTTAAATTTTCTGGCCAAAGAACCCGAAATCAAATCTTTGTGATTTCGGACCGTAAAATCCCTAATCAAGAAAACACACGATTAGGGATGTTACGCGTCAGGAATCTTTGGAAGATTCAAACGTTAAATGGCTGGCCGGAGTTTGCTTTGTCAGTAAGTATTCTTTAGTCCGTTGATTTTATTAGTATAGTTTAATTTCTCTTTTTCTTCTTTTTTCGTTCCATCTATTTCAATCAGTTAAATTCATACGTTCATTTTTGTTATATTTTGTTTCTTTCGTTTTCATGAATGCTTGACTCAATTGTGTTCTTGTTAATCCTGCTGTAGCTCCTTTTCTTTTGTGTTATGTGTTTAGTTTAATCGTGATATAATTTTTCTTTACTTTTAGTTTGCTAATCATAATTCAGTTTTGATGTGTTTCGATGATAATTGGTCGTTAGTATAATTAGGCTTTTCTTTGTTCTGTTCATGTGAAGTTGGATTTGGAATTTGATTTGGACTGATTTCAGTTTATCAGTTTGTTAATTGTTCATCGATATTAGTGTTAATTGGTGTAGTGTTTAAGATAGGTTGTTTGGATATCGCTGAATAAATCACCTATCAGTTAACTTTAGTTAGATTTTAGCTAAGGGTAAGGGGTTTGGTGTAGTTAATTGAAGTTAGTAATTCCTGGATGTTTTAAGGGCATTTTGGGAAGGGAAAAAGGGTAGTTTAATCAGATTTGGTAATTTTTAAAATGAAGAAAGGGTAGTATAGGAATTGTAATAGGTATAGGACTTTCTAGAATGGGCTTTAGTATAGATTTCAGTAAATAGGAGTCACTTACTTGTAGTACAAGTCAGAAAATAAGGGGTAAAAATAGAAATAAAACAGGGACTAAAGAGTAAAATGAAAATCTGAAATTATACCTTAAGTTTGCATATAAATGGGCATTCATTTGCCTTGTATAACAAGTTTTTTCAGCCTCAAAAATTTCCCCCCAAAAGATCTTTAACTTTCAGATTTAATTTCGAAATTCAAAACCTCCAAAAATATAGAAAAACAAAAGAAAAACCTTGAAAAATCCAAAAAATTTTACTGTTTCATCAAAAAACCTTTAGGTTACTTTCATTTTTAGTAGTTGAATTACATTTGCTAGATAAATTTCTGTCAGTGGAAGATTCAGAAGAATTTTTGGTTAATTTCGAGTGGATCTTGGTCCAACTACTGTTAGATTTTGGTTGTTGTTTGGTGCATAATCTATTGCAAATTAGTTCTGGATTGCCCGAGTTCAATTTTGAGTTTATTTGGGTGGATTCAAGTGGTTTACGCTTGGCTTTCCTGATTCTGTCCTCTTCTAAACTTTTTCTGGGCTGTTTGTGATCGACTGTCGCTGCTACTGACCTTCCTCCTTCTTATTTCTGTTCAATTCCAGGTACAATTTTGGACCACATTGATATAATGTTGAATGAGTTTGAAATAGAAGCATTGGCCAAATTCAAATTCATATGGACAATACTGTCTTTGCCATCTGATAATTGCTAGTTAACTGAGTGTTTATACTCTTTTTTGCATTGCTAGGATAAACTGTTGGATTATATGTTGTAAGGACTGTTTTGGGACTGTTTTAACCTATTAGGTCATTTGATATTGTTAGGATAGCATGGTATGTTTTAGTCAAAATTCTGTGATGCACCTTTAGCAACCACAAACTCGATTCGAATAGTTCTATACGTTAGATTATATTCAGTTGACTTGTTGACTTCTTTTGTTAGTTTATGGTAGGCAGCATGTTTTGGATTCGTTTTTACTTGGTAACTGTTAAATCATGCTTGTTTAAATAATGGCATTGTTGAACCAGGCTCATTTAGTTTTAAGACTACTGTTAATCAATTAAGTTCCAGTTGCTGAGATTGTGGTAGTGATTAAGGCCGGGATACCTCCTTATAATTGCTTTGTTTCCTCTCATCAAAGGCTTCTTACATACCCATAGGCCCAATTGGGAAGTGGCCCAGTCTCATCCCCTTGTCCCAAACCGTTTCACGATTGGAAGTGCTGCCTTGAGCAGCCAGTGGGATTCGATCCCAAGCTGGAGGCACCAGCGGCCTCAGCTGTCTTTTATTCTCGATTGGGCTCAGATAATTGGGCCGTATCACCGCCCATTGTGCAGGCTAGTCCGTTACTTGGCTTTGGACTAAAATGATTAAGTTTTTAATTTAACTTGGTATAATTAATTAGGTTTTCTTTTCTTTGTAGGGATAAATAAATAGCAAACCATAGTCATGTTAGGGTGGCCTTAAATAAAAATGATAAGACGAGCCTCGCCAAATGAAATACAAAAGGTGGGGCCCTCAATAATTGCTATATAAAATATTTAGAATTCGGGCGGACCATTTAGCGAATTTCATGGTTTTCCCCAAATATAATAAACGTGTAGTTGTTTTAGGCGCGTATTTTAATAATATTACCTTCCTAAATACGGGTGCACATTTATGTGACCCAAATTCAAATCTCAACGAAGTCGAAATGTGTTGATAATCACAGGTGCACTGGTGCGACGTGGTTTGAGACGTATTTTCATGACGTTGCAATTCTTTTAAAAAAAAAATAATAAGAGCGGGTTACTAATAAAAGGCACATATAATAGAACATGTATTGAAATCAGATAAAATCAAATACAACAGTTGAGCGACCGTGCTAGAACCATGGAACTCGGGAATGCCTAACACCTTCTCCCGGGTTAACAGAATTCCTTACTCGGATTTCTTGTTCGCAGACTGTAATACAGAGTCATATTTTTCCTCGGTTCGGGATTAAAACCGGTGACTTGGGACACCATTAATCTCCCAAGTGGCGACTCTGAATAATTAATAAACTAAATCGCGTTCCGATTGTCCTTTAATTGGAAAAACTCCTTTACGCCCTTGCGGGGTGTATAGTGAAAAAGGAGGTGTGACAGGAGGCCAATTGAGCATCGGAGTCATGATTCTTCTTCATCATTTGATCAAACATGTTCTATTCGACCCATGTCATTGCCCGATGAACTGGACCCTTGAGATTGAAATGGAGGCAGGTTGTCGGGTTGTTGATACATTGGGGGCCTTTGAAAGCCCTGCCCCCTATTACCTTGACCACCATTATTGTTCCACCCACCTTGAACACCATTATTGTTGTTCCAATTGTTGTTCCCGTTCCAATTACCTTGATTCCCCTAATTATTGTTCCCCCAATTGCCTCCTTGATTGTTATTGTAATTCCAATTGCCACCTTGTTGATTGCCCCAATTACCTTGGGGTCTCCATTGTTGATTCCCTTGATTACCTCTATTCCCTTGGTAGTTGTTGACATATTGGACTTCCTCACTTTTGTCATAAAAACCTTCATTCGAATATCCACCACCATCATCATAGTTGTCAAAATTTTCTTGAGGTTGTTGTTTCCCTCTTTGCCTTCTTTTCATCATATTCACTCTCTCCATGGCATTGACTTGGCGCGGATTTTGAACTTGTTGAAGTTGAGCCTTAGCCAATTGGTTCATTGTTGTTGTGAGTTCAGCAATGGCTTGTCCGTGGTCATGTAGCTCCTTGTGAAAATGTATAACATTGGGATCACCTTGAGGAACATTAACCCGGCTTTGCCATGCCGAAGAAGTATCGGCCATTTCATCAAGAACATCACAAGCTTCGTTGTATGGAAGCTTCATAAAATTACCATCGGCCAACTGATTGACAATGCACTGGTTTGTTGTGTTTATACCCTGATAGAACGTCTGTTGGATTATAACATCATTCATATCATTGTTGGGGCACTCTTTTACCATCGTCCGAAACCTCTCCCATATCTTAAGTAAAGGCTCCGTTGGCTCTTGCTTGAAAGCTAGAATCTCATCTCGAAGAGCCGCCATATGACTAGGAGAAAAGAACTTGGCAATGAATTTATCGGCCAACTCATCCCACGTAGTTATGGAATGATTTAGGAGTCTCTCCAACCAATCCAATGCTTTCCCCCGAAGTGAGAAGGGGAAAAGCCTTAAGCTCAGTGCATCTTCCGAAACATTTGTCTGTTTGCTCCCCCGACAAGTATCCACAAACCCTTTCAAATGCTTGTATGCATTTTGGTCTGAGGCGCCTGTGAAGTACCCTCGTTGTTTGAGCAAAGTGAGCATGACATTGGTGATTTGGAAGTTCCCTGCCCGGATTCGGGGAGGAACTATTGCACTTGCGTACCCTTGATTGGGTAAAACTCTTGGTGCCACTCTTGGTGGAGGTCGATGAGGTTCTGGTATGTTGTCATTAGCATTAACATTTTCATTAGCATTTCTACTCCGTCTTTGTGCTTGGGGTAAAACCTCCTCTTGTTCTATGTCTTCCACCTCCTCCACTACCATGTTGCCAAGAGCATCTTGTGCGTTTAAATCAATTGGTACCTGAGTGAATTGACACAAATAAAGTAAGTAAAAATAAGGAAAAAGAAGCAAAACACAAAACTAGCCAACAAATAGTCAAACACCGTAAAGATCCCCGGCAACGGCACCAAAAAGTGATCGCAACGGACTCAACCCTTAGGAAGAGCGGGCGCTAATACTTTTACCCAATAGTGGTATCGGGGTCAATTTTCCATAGGGAGCTTCAATTTGGAGTTGAGTGTTTGTATGGTCGAGGACTGCGTTTTGGCTCCTAATTGATCTTCTAACATTTTTTGGTTTTCTTTTGATTATAAACTACAATTATAAACTACAAATGTAAAGCTAAGTTATGCTAAGATATAAATTCTAGGTTATATGCAATATAGAGAAAGGCAGTAGGGTCGTGTCATTTACCTAGGTGGTCAACTAACGGATAGAGATTCCTAATGCAAGAATGATGATTATGGGACTTATGCTATAACCGTTGCACTTTTTCACCCACTCTCACACCTCTCGGTAGAGAGAGAGTGATTTTGCCCAATTGACTCTCTCGAGACCAATTGGGTAGGCCAATTTGCCCAAGCAACTTAGGGTTCAAGTTGGGTAATTACTCTCTCGAGGTTTAACCCGTTAATTGGGACTACCATTCTCATGGGTCCATCCCAATTCGTTGTTGGAATTAATCTTGGGGTCATAGACTCTCTTTCTCAAGAAGAGTCAAGACCCACTAAGCTGGACTTAGTGTTTGCAACCACCAAATCTTAATGAAAATACAAGATTAACCCAAATAACAAATACCCAACATCATTTATGCACTAAACAATCACACCTATTAATTACCCACACTAGGGTTGAGCCACAACCCTAGCTAATGGGTTTAGCTAGACATAGTAGAAACAGAAATTGAAGAAATAGTAGATGAAATTGACATAATAATTAACTACAATGTTAATCTACTCAAATCCACATTAATACAAGAAGAAGTTGCTCAAAATAGGCTAAAACTATGAAATCTCGAGCTCTGCTGCTATCTGATACCCACAAACTTGACCTAAAAAAGTAAAATGTTCATTTATACTACACAGGAAAGACTGGACAAAAATACCCTTGAGGGTCTGGCGCGGACCGCGTACAAATGACGCGAAGCCGCATAGGGGTTTGGGTCTTCATCACTTGCTTTTGAAACTGGGGGCGCGGACCGCATAACTATGTAGCGCGGCCGCGCAGGATGAAGAGCGGGGACCTCGTAGAACTGGGGTGCGGCTGCGTGGAACTTTTGGCAGAAAATACCACTCTCTGAACTTCACCCACGCGGACCGCACTGATTTGGTATGCGGCCGCGTTGGATTTTGCCTTGAATGACTGAGTCTCTGAACCCTCATTGGCGTGGACCGCATAGCTTGACATGGAAATTGCATGGTCTCTGAACTTTTCTGCGCGGCCGCGTGTCAAAGCAGTGCGGACCGCGTAGATTGGCCTTGAGATGATTCATCCTCTGAACTCTCTTGCGCGGCCACGTGACACATCAGTGCGGACCGCGCAGGTCATTTGTTTCCCCACTTCACTTGTATTTTGTCACTTGGCAGATTTCACTCCTCTTTTAGCCGATCTTTGACATTTGTCATCTTGTCGCTCAAGCCTGCAATCAAGCGCAACTTGTAAGCATTTTGGGACTAATTTATTTCAATTCACGCACAAAGCTTAGGCAAGAATGGGTATAAAACATGTAAGAATCACAGTTATCAAGTCTCCTCCAGAATCAACTCACGAAGTCCATCCACATTAGGCATAAAAACACGACCCTGCATTTTCAAAACTCCATCATCTCCAACTGTAACCTGCTTGGCATCTTCATGCCGCATTATTATCCTAAGTACAAGAAAATAAGGATCATCACACTGTCTCTCCCTAATACGCTCAAACAAGGAAGACCGAGCAGCTGTACATGCTAGAACATGGTTGGGCTCAGAAACATCCAACTTCACAAACTGATTGGCCAAAGCCTGAACATCTAATGCAAGCAGTCTCTCACCAACTGGAATATACACAAGGCTGCCCATACTAGCTAACTTCCTACTCAAAGCATCGGCCACCACATTGTCCTTCCTGGGATGATACAAGATGGTGAAATCATAGTCTTTCAATAGCTCCAACCACCTTCTCCGCCTCAAATTTAGCTCCTTTTGCTTCAACAAATACTGCAAACTCTTATGATCCGTGAACACCTCACACATCACGCCATATAGATAGTGCCTCTAAATCTTCAGTGCGTGAACATCGGCTGCTAGTTCCAAGTTGCGAAGCATATGCAATAACCTTACCACCCTGCATCAATACCACACCAAGTCCAATATGAGATGCGTCACAATATATTGTATCGGGCCCTAAACCCATGGGTAATACCAACACCAGTGCCTTAGTTAAAGTTGTCTTGCGCTTCTAAAAGCTTGCCTTACACTCGTCCGACCACCTGAACGGGGCACCTTTTGGGTTAACCTGGTCATCAGGGCTGCTATAGATGAAAACCCCTCCATAAACCGACGGTAATATATAACCCACCTGACCCAAGAAACTCCGGATCTCTATAGCTGATGTAGGTCCATGCCACTCCTTGACTGCCTCAATCTTCTTAGGATCCACCTGAATACCCCTACTTATACAATATGACCCAAGAATGCAACTGAACTCAACCAAAACTCACATTTCGAAATCTTAGCAAATAACTGGCTGTTTCTCAGAGTCTGAAGAACAATCCGAAGATGCTACTCATGCTGCTCTTGACTGCGAGAGTATATCAAGATATCATCTATAAAAATAATTAAAGGAATCCATGTAGGCGGTTCATCAGATCCTTAAATACTGCTAGGGAATTTGTCAAACCAAATAACATTTCTGGGAACTCATAATGCCCATACCGAGTCTGAAAAGCTATCTTAGATAGTAACCAGACCTCAAATTGATCTTCGATAACACCTTGGCACCCTAAAGTGATCAAATAAGTCATTAATCCTCAGCAATGGATACTTGTTCTTGATAGTGACTTTGTTCAACTGCCGATAATCTATGCACATCTGCATCGATCTATCCTATTCCTTTACAAACAACACTGGTGCACCCTAAGGTGCGACACTGGGCCTAATAAAGCCATTATCAAACTAATCTTGCAACTGCTCCTTCAATTCTTTCAACTCTGGTGGGGCCATATGGTATGACAGAATAGAAATGGGCTTAGTGCCTAGAGCCAAATCAATCTAAAAGTCAATATCCCTATCGGGTGTCATCCGCAATAGGTCTTCAAGATATACCTTTGGAAACTCACGAATAACTGGTACAGAGTCCATGGAAGGAACCTCTGCACCAGAATCACGAACATAATCCAAATAAGCCAAACACCATTTCTCGACCATACGCCGAGCCTTCATATAAGAAATAACCCTACTAGTAAAATGACTAGAAGTCCCTTTCTACTCCAATCGAGGCAACCCCGGCAAGGCTAAGGTCACGATCTTGGCATGACAAACCAATATAGCACGATAAGGTGACAGCCAATCCATCCCCAAAAGGACATCAAAATCAACCATATCAAGAAGTAGGAGATCTACGCTAGTCTCAAGACCCCCAATAATAACCACACACGAGAGATAGACATGATCTACAATAATAGAACTACCCACCAGTATGGACTTATATACAGAAGCACTCAAGGGATCACGAGGCATAACCAAATATATAGCAAAATAAGATGACACATAGGAGTATGTAGACCCTGGATCAAATAGAACTGAAGAATCTATAATGCAAATTGAAATAGTACCTGTGACAACAACATCGGATGTGTCAGCCTCAGGCCTAGCTGGGAAAGCATAACATCGAGGTTGGACCCCACCACTCTGAATTACCTCCTTGGGACTGCCTCCTGCTGGCTGACCTCCACCTCTAGCGGCCTGACCTCTACCTCTAATACCTCGACCTCCACCTCTAGCTGTTTGACCCCTACCTCTACCTGGATGAGTGGGCGGTGTAACACCCGATGCCGAAACCATATCACAAGAACCCTGATGCTGAGAACTGCTCGATACTCGAGGGTAAAATCTAGTAATGTGCCTTGGATCACCACAAGTATAATAAGACCTCGGATGCTGAGACTGCTGACCCTGAAACTAACCCCGACGGCCTGGGTAACCACCCTGAAAACTCTGGAATGGAGGTGCACTAATAGGAGATGGTGGCGTATTGTAGGCTAGCTGATTAGAATATTGCATATGAGAGCCACGACCACCTGATAAATGGCCTGGGAGGATGGTCTCTACCAAATAAATGCCTACCTCTAGATGAGGCACCACTAAACCTACCAGAATGACAAGGCCTCTTGAAAGAATCCTAAATACTCCCCTAAGCTAAAACCATCTCAACTCGCCTGGCCACATTGGCCGCATCCTGGAAAGAATCTCGCTCCCTGTCTCCTTAGCCATCCAATATAATAGGCTGATCAAGTCCCTCAATAAACCTCCTCAATCTCTTCCTCTCGGTAGGAAGTATAAGAAGAGTATGACGGGCCAAATCAACTATAACGACCCGGTCGTTCGTTCTGAGAGGTATAGCCCCATTTCCCCCGTCTATGCTTATTTATATGTTTTCCAGCTGTGTTAAGTTGTATCGAGTTGGTAAGTTTGGGTTCGTAGTAGTTTTGGAGTGAAACGAACACTTAGTCTCTTAGTTAGAAAGCTAAGTTAGAAAAGACAACTAGAAGTTGACTTATGAGTAAACGAATTTGGATTTGGATATTTATGATTCGATTAGCTTCGTTGGGTGATTTTAGACTTAGGAGTGTGTCCGAAATGTAATTTGGAGATCCTTGATAGAATTAGGCTTGAATTGGCGAAAGTTGGAAGTTTAGAAGTTCTTAGGCTTGAGAGGTTGATTTGGTATTTTGGTGTTGTGTTAGGTGTTCTGGAGGTTCGACTAAGTTTAGGTTGCGATATATGACTTGTTGGAATCACTGGTTGAGTCCCTAGGGACTCGGGTGAGTTTCAGATAGGTTTAGGTTGTGTTGCGCTTGTTCTTATGTTTCGACGCCGTTTCTTCAAGCATAAATGATATCATATTGAACAAATGAACTCCAATTTCTTTTTTTGATTAAAGCATTAGATCCGAATCATAATTGTGGACCCGTAGCAAAAAGAATCGTCGAATTTGGACATCAACGAGGATTAGATGGTCATCTTACTAAGAAGTAGGTTGCTAGATTTTTCAAATTAATAACAAAATTGCCACTAACGACGTATTTAAAAATCTGCACTATTTGCAAATATTAAAACCAACATATCTAGTTCATTATAAGATCAAATTGAGTGATTCAAAAGCCTAACTTGACTAGAATTTCACAAAGAATCCATTACAGGCATAAAAAGCAAATTTCGGGATCATTTAGCACTAGCAACGAGTCAGAATATCTTGCAGAAAAATAATAATATCAGGGTTTGTTCATTCAGTCATATTTTGAGTTGGGGAGCTCGGATTTGGGCGATTTTGTAGGCAATTTTCACCGTAGGGATTGGGGTAAGTGTTCTCTACTCAATTTTAGTTATTTTCATGAATCCATCTTCATTTTTGGGAATTGATTGATGATTTCAAAGTGAAATTGAGGGAGTTAGGACTTGGGGATTGGAGAGTTTTAGGTACAGATTTGGGGGACCAAACGGAGTCCGATTTTGATAAATTTTATATGGTTAGACTCGTGAGAGGAAGTGGCTTATTATTCTGCCTTTTTTGATTGGGTTTGAGATGTGGGCTCGGGGCTGGGTTTTGGCCGGTTTTGGATTTCTAGCCTATTTTTATAGTTTTTATTGTGAAATTTGATTCTCTAGCCATGTTGATAGTATTATTTTGATTATGGTTAGAATTGGCGCTTTTGAAGACTGAGTTGAGGGAAGAGGACATCCCCGAGTAGCATTTTACGCTGAGGTAAGTAACTTTTTTAACTCGGGCCTTGAGGGTATAAATCCAGAGAATTTGGTATCATGTGATTGTTTGGAGGTGATACCCATGCTAGGTGACGGGCGTGTGGTGTATACCTCAAGGGATTGAGACTTGGTCTGTCCTATGAGGTTGTGAGTCCTAATAATCATTATCTGTGTTTATGCATTTACTTGTTGGTGAACTTGTCTGCCTTCATGTTAGAGATCATGTTTAGGCTTCATTCATGCTCACAGTGTTTGTAAACAGTCATAGAAATTATTGTACATGTTTACCTCAATCTCTTTAATTTTGCTGATATGTTGTGATACTTGATGTGGGATGTGTCCCCTTATTGGTGGTGCATTATGAGGTTGGAGAGGTACATGACTGAGTGAGGTCGAGGGCCTGGTTGTGAGGATATTAATACCACAGCGCGTGAGCTATCCGTGTAGCATGTGAGCTGACCCTGCAGGTTCAGGTATTGATACCATAGCGAATGAGCTATTCACAGAGCATGTAAGCTGACCGTGCGGATCCAGGTAATGATATTATGACACATGAGCTGTCTGTGCTTAGCGCTTGGGCTTTGGGAGCCCCTCCAGAGTGTGTACACACCCCCAGTGAGCGCAGAGTGTTTTGAGTGTGTTGAGTGCTAGTGCGAGTGACGAGTGATGGAGTGACACTACTATGAGGTTGTTTTTATTTGTGTTGTTGCTGTATTTATCTGTTAAAATTCTTTGTGGCATTTACTGAGTTATGGAATTTACCTGTTTATTTTGTAAAATGTTAAAATAAATAATTGGACTGTTTTACTTAGGTCGTTACCAATGCTCATTTCCTTAGTTATTTATGTTATTACTGAGTCGGTTCTACTCATACTACACCCTGCACTTTATGTGCAGATCCAGGTGAGTTAGAGCGCGACGGTCGTTGAGTTCAGGCCGGCTATCTATGGAGATTGCAAGGTGGCTGCTAGTGTTCGCAGGACCTTGTTACTCCTCTTGTCATTTCTTCTTTTGGACAGTTAAATAATTTATATATCTTAGTTTATAGTTTTAGACGCTCATGAATTAGTGAAACCATTTTTGGGGCTCATTTTCCATATTTTTCTATATTATATTTAGAGTTGAATTAGTTTATGAAAAATTTAAATGTTGAAATGTTTATTAATTTCTTATAATGTGTTTAGTAGTAATATTTTGGGAAGTAGGCTTGCCTTGTAACACGATAGACACCATCACAACCATGGTTAGATTTTGTGTCATGACATCAACAAACCTAGTCTCGTACTGAGTGACAGTCATCGAACCCTGTTGAAGATGCTCGAACTGCCTGCGATAGTTCTCTCTCTGAGTGATAGGAAGTAACTTCTCGAGAAATAGCTGAGGGAACTTGTCCCAAGTCAAGGCAGGCGACCCAACTGGTCTAGTCAACACAAAATCATTCCAGTGTCTCTTGGCTGACCCTATCATGTGGAATACAGCAAAGTTGACCCCATTGGTCTCTACTATCCCCATGTTCTGCAACACCTTATGGTAGCTGTCAAGATAATCATGTGGGTCTTTAGAAGCTACCCCATTGAAATGAACCAAAAAAAGCTCGGTGAACTTATCCAGCCTAACAAAGCACCAGAAATCATAACTGATCCACCAGCGGCCTGAGCCGCAATAACCGACTAAGCTACTCCCACTGGTTGAGATGCTGAAGTCAGAAACTAAGGAGCCATCTACCTCAGAGTGTGGGTAGCGGGAGTCTGGGCTCCTACCCCAGCCTAAGAGACAGCTGGTGCTACAGGAAATATGCCAGTCTGAGCTACGCTCTCCATAAGACCCACTAGACGGACCAAAGCATCGTGAAGTACCGGGGTAGCGATGAACCCCTCTGGAACTTGAGCTGGCCCTGTCGAAACTGTTTGGGCCGTAACCTCATCATCAAACTCCACCTGAGTCTCCACTACTGGTGCTGGTGCTCGATCTCTAGGATGAGCCCTACCTTTACCTCGACCTTTGGCACGACCTCAACCTTATCCTCTGCCCCTCATAGGAGCTTCCACTGGGGGGTGGGGCTGCTGATCAACTGATGAAGCGGTACACGTTCTCGCCATCTAGGAAAGAACAAGAGTAGAAAGCTCAATTAGCATTGGGAAATATCGCACAACAGAGAAAAATCGAAGCGAAGTTATTCCTTAACTCTGTAGCCTCTAGGGGATTAGCACAGACGTCTCTGTACAGATCCCTCAGACTCTACCTAGCTTGTTAATGAATTGTGAGACTTAGGCAACCTAGTGCTCTGATACCAACTTGTCACGATCATGATGATGCCTAAGTTTTAGAATGCTAGGCAGGCGAACAGATAAAGATCTAATACGCTAATCACTATCCAAAACAGTAAACAAAAATAATTTAAACCAAAACAAAGTAAAAAGTGCGGAAATTTATAACAATCTAAACACTAGTACGCAATTACCTAAAATCTATTGTCACAATCCACGAACTTCTAAGAATTACTACAAATACTTGTTAAAGAAAATACATCTTTTCTCGAATTAAAATAAAATAGGAAAACTAGGATAAATGGAAGGGGACTTCAGGTTTTGCGAATGCTGAGCAGATCTACCTTGGGTCTCCTGTGGACTGAAGGCAACAACCCAACTCTAATCAATGTGGTCCAATACCGATATCTATACAGAAAATGCAGAGTGCAGTATCAGTACAACCGACCCCATGTATTGGTAAGTTCCGAGCTTAACATCGAGGAAGTAGTAACGAGGCTAGGACACGACAATAACATGAACCTGTGTAGTTAAATCATATAAAGGAAGATAACAACAATTGGAAATTAAGAAGATATTAACGGGAAGAGGGAGAAACATGCTGAGGGGAGTATCAAATCCTGAAAAAGTACAGTAAAGAAACGTAGCAAATAACATGCTCTACACTAACGAAAGTAATAACATAGAAAACAAGTGCACGACATCACCCTTCGTGCTTTTACTCCCGTCCTTACCCTAAGAGTCAATAGAAACAACATGACATCACCCTTCGTGCATTAACTCTTTCATAACATGGCACAACATCACCCTTCTTGCATTAACTCACTCATAATATGGCACGGCATCACCCTTCGTGTATTAACACTCATATAATATGGCACAACATCACCCTTCGTGCATTATCACTCACTCATAATATGTTGCACAACATCACCCTTCATGCTTTACATTCTTCCTCACCTAAACAACAGAACAATAACAACTCAGCAAGATAATCATCAATAACCAACCTCGTTTCAATATTTAACTTCATAATATAAATCGCAATTTGAATCAATACTCAACCAATATCCAATTCCAGGAAAACATGATAAGATTTGTTTAACATGAAGAATAACCAGTTTAAGCATGAACAGTATGAAATAAAGAATACAACAGTCACAAGTATATGACTCACTCACATGCTATGACTTGAAGACAATGTATAGGTACTCGTCACCTCACCTATACGTCGTACTCAATAACCAAACACATACCAAATAAGGTAACAACACCTAATACCTCAAGGTAAGGTAAAGGTGTCTAACGGGCCGGGTTGACTCGGAACCAAACCGGCCCAGACCGGTTAAAATCGGAACCAGATCGGCCCGGTTCATAAGGGACCGGGTGGGCTGGGTAGGAGGGATAGAGGGGGTTGGACCGTTTATTATTTTTTACCGGTTAATCGGACCCGTTAAACCTGATCCAATGAACAGTGCCTCTAAGCGGTTTAATCGGCCCAGCCCGGCCCAACCCAAACCATGAATATACTATAATATTCCATGAATATACCATGAATATACCACTAATATACCATAATATACTATGAATATACCATGAATATACCAATTATTGTATACTAATTAACATAGTTTAAAATTGTTGGAATTTAACAGATAGTATATATATTTAGGGTACAAAACTATAAATATTAAAATCATAGAATATGATGGTAACGTATTATTTTTAAAATATGCTATATATGTGTTATTTTAAGATTTTAAGACAATTTGTGTTATTTTAAATTATTAGACGTATTTATGCTTAATGTTTTAGTTTGTTAGATTAATTTGAAGTATTATTAATTTATTATGCATGAAAATTTAGTTTTACTATTTTTTTGTTAATTTACTTATTAAATGCAAACTTTAATTTTATAATTTTGAAATAAATGTAGCACTTGCAATTTATAATTGCAATTTTTTCCCATCTTTCTTGTATTATTTATATTAATACAAAGTACTAATATAACTTACAATAGTCATACAAAATATTTAAAAAAAATTAAAAAAATACTAAACCCGGCCCGGTCCGACCCCCTCAACCCGTAACCCGTACGGTTCATTTTTTACTCGGATTAACCCGAATCTGTTAAACCCGTTAAGAGAAAGACCGGAACCGGCCTGAAACCAAACCCGTACGGGTCCAAATAATAATGGCCCGGACCGCCCGGTTAACACCCATAAGGTAAGGTTAGCCACAATACTTAGCTCAATTCCACGGCCGAACTCAAGCCTCAATTATCGCTTTCCCTCTAGATTCTACCCCCAATCCACTCGTATCTAGTCATAATTAACTTAATAATATCAACTATCGCTAAAGAGATCAATTCCAATGCACAACTATAAGTTTCCCAACATTTTCCCCAAAACGTCAAAAATCGACCCCTGGCCCACTTGGTCAAAACTCGAGGTTCGGACCAAAACCCATTCACGCACTCACCCCTGAGCCCAAATATGTAATTAGCTTCGAAACCCGACCCCAAATCAAGGTCTAAATTCTAATTATACAAAAATTTCTAATTCTACACAATCCCCCAATTTCTACCATGAAAACCCTAGTTTTTAAGTTAAAAATTGATGAAATGCAATGAGTAATTAGAAGAAAATAGTTTAGAATCATTTACCAACACTTTGAGGAAGAAGTTGTCTCTTTAAAATTGCCTCTATGCCTTCTAGTTTTTGAAAATATGAAATAATGGACAATTCCCGTTTCTGCTTCTGTTTTTAAAACACTGGACGGGTCTTCATCACATTCGTGATGGACCTGTCACATTCGCGATGCATTGCGGCCAGAAGGGCCTTCGCATTCGCGATGGTCTGTCCCCCTGGCATTCGCGGGCCTTGCAACATGTTCACAAAGAGCAACTCAATGATTCTCCAACCCATCTCCATTTTACTTTAAGCGTTCACGTGATGCCAGTCGCATTCGCGAAAAGCAGACCCGCTGTGCTCCGCGTTTGCGACCGTGGCTATGCATTTGCGAAGAATAATCCCCTCACCAGATCAGGTTACACTTCGCATTCGCAAGAGTATCTTCGCGAACGCGAAGAAGAAAAACTAGAAACATTGACTGCAGCGAAACACACCATATTTCTAAGTGTAAATCACCCCGTAGCCTATCCGAAACTCACCCGAGCCCTCGAAGCTCCAAACTAAACATGCACACAAGTCTTAGAACATCATATGAGCTTACTAGCGCTATCAAATTGCAAAAATAATACCTTGAACTACGAATTTAGCATCATATTGCATGAAATTTTCAAGAAAGTTCAAAAGTTCTATTTTCTCAACTAAAGGCCCGAATCACCTCAAATAAGTCCCGTTTCTCACCAAATTTCAGCGATAAGGTATAAATATCATAACAGATCTCTACCAGGCTCCGAAACCAAAATATGAATGCGATACCAGCGAGATCAACTATTAACCATTTTCTCAAAACCATTGTAATTTCAATTTAATAATTTTCATCAAAAATTCATTTCTCGGGCTAGGGAGCTCGGAATTCGATTCCGGGCATACGCCCAGGTCCTATATTTTACTACGGAACCTCCTAGACCATCAAAACATGAGCCTGAGTCCGTTTACTTAAAATTTTGATCAAAGTCAACTAAAATCAACTTTTAAAGGCAAAAATTATTATTTTCTTAAATTTTCACATAAAGGCTTTTTAGAAACGCGCCCGGACTGTTCACGCAAATCTAGAAAAAATAAGATGAGGTTTTGAAGGCCTCAGAATCCTGAATTGGGTTCTAAAATACGAGAAGACCTTTTGGGTCATCACAGGTTTTCCTGTTTGGGTTTTCTTGCTACTGCTCCTATTCAAGTTTTCAGAGACCTATTTTCTTTATTTGTTTGTTTTTCTTGCTGCTATCAAGGTATTTCACTTAACAATATAAAGTTAATTTTGCTGTATCATGAATATGATTTGATATTTATCAAGAATCTGTATTTTGTTTGAATGCTACATGAATCATATTGTTTGAAGTCGTTTGGTTGAGAGTTATATGTAAATTCATGTAAGTTTAGTCATTTATACTATTTTAGGCCACTTTCATTTATATTAACTTTAGTTTTAAAGTGTTTTGAAAATTACAAAACCTGTTTAAAGCTTTATACATTTATAAAAATCTGTATGTTCGTATGCAACAATATCACATAAATTATTTTCTAAAAAATTCTGTTAGAATAATAATATGCAGTTTGGTTATCATTGTTCAATTAGCAAAAAAATATAATAATTTATTTTTTGCTGCATTTCCTTGTGTGATAAATCAGCTTAATAGATTGACAACTTTACCAAACTATTTTTAAATAGTTAAATAATTCTGATTGTTGTTGGTTTAAAGTCATAAAATTCCAGATTTTACAAGTAAGCTAAATAGTAACCATAATACATTTTCAGGCCCAAACCAACTGGGTTCATGGAATTGTATTCTAATGTTATACTAAAAAAATAAATTGATCAATGGCCTTTACTCTTTAAGATTTTCAAATAAAAATGAGTTTTAAAACCAGCATTTTGACATAAGAGATTTAGGCAAATCAGTAGAAAAATTATCCAAAATTCAATACAAATTTTTGATTTATTCAAAAACCCTTTTTACTACTATTTTAAAAGATAAACAAAATATAGGTAAAACTTTACAAATGCCTTTACAAATTTTATCTCAAACTCCTTCACACAAATATACATTGGGCTAGAGTTCACTTGGACTCATTATCATCAAGCCCATATTTTTTTTTTTAAATTTATTTATTTGTCCACAAATGGATATTGGGCCACAGTTATTGGGACTCATTAGTAGGCCCAACGTCTTCATGATTTAAGTGTGTTTAATTGATTGAATGCTTAATAATATTATTTTGGGCCAGATTTATCTAGACTCAGTCTAGCCCAAGGCCCTTTAGATTTAAATTTATTAGCTGTTTGAATAATAGGCAATATATGTCTTGGGCTAGAGTTCATTTGGACTCAGTCTTTGTAAGGCCCCAAAACTTTAAATCTGGGCCTGTTTGGCAGTTAATACACAAGCTGCCCCATTTGATTCAAATAAATATTTCACATAGTATTGAACCTTTACACCTAGTTACGTGATACTTATCTTAGAGACATAATCACAACTTTAGGTACACTTTAAATTGGATTAACTATTACAATTATATACACGCATGCGTGACATAGTTGTGATGCCCAAGATAAACCAAGGTATACGTTAGCGTGACAATGGTCAAACATTTAGTAAAATGACTTAATCAAATATCTATCACGACCCAAATACCGAACCTGGACGTGATGGCGCCTCTCGTGAAGACAAGGCTAGCCAATCAGCCCAATTCATCCTTTTAAAAGAATTATTTAACCACAATTATAGTACAACAACAACAACAACAACCCAGTAAATCCCATAAGTGGGGTCTGGGGAGAGTAGTGTGTACGCAGACCTTACCTCTACCCCGAAGGAGTAGAGAGGTTGTTTCCGAAAGACCCTCGGCTCAAGAAAACAGAAATACAAAAGGGAGACAATATTAGCATCACCACATAAATCGTAGAAAAAATAGGAACAATATTAAATTTAGAAGAAAGATGCAAAGTAAAAGTGATAGGTAGTAAATATGTCATGCATTGAATAGCGTAATAGTTAGACACAATATTGCCAATAGATGTCTTAGACAAAAATCCTACCAGACTAGTCTCATAGAGGTACAAAGTAAGGCAAGACTCGACTACCTCCTAATCTACAACCCTAATACTCGACCTCCATATTTTCCTATTAAGTTTCATGTCCTCGGAAATCTGAAGCCTCGCCATATCCTGCCTGATCACCTCTCCCCAATATTTCTTCGGTCGCCCTCTACCTCTTCTCGTGCCCTCCACAACTAGTCGCTCACACCTCCTTACCGGGGCATTTGGACTTCTCCTATGAACATGCCCGAACCATCTAAGTCATGCTTCCTGCATCTTGTCGTCGATAGGGGCCACGTACACCTTCTCCCGAATATCATCATTCCTAATCTTATCCATCCTAGTGTGCCCGCACATCCACCTCAACATCCTCATTTCTGCTACTTTTATGTTCTGGATATGTGAGTTCCTAACAGGCCAACACTGAGACCCATAGTACAACATGGTTTAATAAGACCAAATAGCAGAAGTATAGATAAAAATGCGAAAATCCAACCCAACACAGCCCTAACTGGGGTGTCACAAGTCACGAGCATCTATAAGGATGAAATTTACATTTACAAGTCTAGAAGTACACTGAACAGGAATAATGAATGTCACAGAAATAAAACAGTGCTGCGAACGCTGACAGTCACCTCGCTATGCTCTTACAGCTCTGCCTCCAAACAGCCTATACCCCCTGCCGGGTGAATAAATACCTGAAACTACACACGAGGTGCAGGGAGTAAAGTGAGTACTCCAACTCAGTGAGTAATAAGGGTAAATAACAACTGAGCAGTAAGAAATTACGTAAAGCAAGCCATCATGCTGTATAATAGCAGTGTAAACCCTTTGAGAAAAACAT
Organism: Nicotiana glauca; assembly: GCA_026770625.1. NCBI lineage: Eukaryota > Viridiplantae > Streptophyta > Magnoliopsida > Solanales > Solanaceae > Nicotiana > Nicotiana glauca. The sequence goes on from MU760272.1 coordinate 52,419, forward strand.
TGAAACTGTGAAATCTTTAGAAATATCTTAACTTAGTTTAAAACCTCTTTTGAATATGTCTTTTTCCAACAGTTAAGAAAATGAATGCAAAACAAGTAGTGCAAACAAGCACAGAAGTCAGCCCCTCGGGCACAACACTCCGTTAACAGATAACGCAAGGATATCAGATAATTATTGCAAGAAGTAGCATAAAAGCCAATGAAATAAGAGTGCAGAAATATTATGATAGATAATACAGATAAGAACAAATGCATGAGTGCAATGCAATGCATATGACGGCACACTCTGGTACATACTGGGCGTACAGCCCGAGCCATCCATTTATTTTTCATCGACGGTGCTCACTGGGGGTGTGTACAGACTTCGAAGGGGCTCCTACAGCCCAAGAGCAATATCAAGCCATCTCGTGGCATCAACCAAGCTCTCGGCCTCAATATCAATATAATAAACCAGGCTCTCGGCCTCAATATCAAAATAACAAGTAGAAATCTGCCCCTCGGGCTCAGCATCAGTAACTCAGAACAGTATCAGCCCTTCAGGCTCACTCTCAGAATAATATCATATAGTAACTGCTGTGGCGTGCAGCCGGATCCATATATCCTCACAATACAGGCCCTCGGCCTTACTCAGTCAACATAATCACATAAGCCACTCGGGCAACAATAAAACATGATGCTCAGCCCAAAAATATTTTTAGTAATATCATTTCGAGTGTTTAAGGCATAATAACTTGGCTGAGTTTTTAAAACAGTGGAAAATACATGATTGAGTTCAAATATATAATTAAATCAGTAAGGAATTATCAATAACAATCCCCTAAGGGTTCAAATAATTGGCACGAAGCCTAAATATGGCAATCAGCCCAAATTATGACGATAACAAGTAGTTTCAGACAAATAAGCAGTAATTTCATCAATCGGGACGGACCAAGTCACAATCCTCAACGGTTCTCTATCCCACGCTCGCTATCCGGCGTGCAAGTCACCTCAATACAGCACTATGGTGTGCAAATCTGGGGTTTCAAACCCTCAGGATGTCATTTACAAACATTACTCACCTCGAACCGACTATTTCTTTAACTCGCGACGCCTTTGCCCCTCGAATTGGCCTCCAAGTGCGTCGAATCTATCCAAAATCAGAATGAATACGTCATAATATGTTATGGGAACAAAGCCCAATCCAAATGATCAAAGAATACCAAAATTTTCGAAATTAGCAAAAACCCGAGCCCCAGGCCCACGTCTAGAAAAATTAGAAAATTAACATCATCGGATTCCTCATCTCGCCACGAGTCTAACCATACCAAAATTATCCAATTCCCATCACATTTCGACCCTCAAATCCGTGATTCTATTCGAGAGGGTTTCTAAGCTTTTCCCGCTAAATTCACGGATTTAATGCTAAATCTTGCAATAGATTCGAGTAATATAACCAAAATTGAGTTAAGAACACTTACCCCGTTGTTCTCTCCAAAAATCTCCCGAAGAATCCCCTTATCCGAGCTCCAACTTGGTAAAAATGGAAAATGGGTTCGTCCCATTTTCAGAACTTGAAAAAAAATCGACCTGAAATTTTCGTTTGCACTGTTCACCACGTGTTACTGTTCACACGTGTTACTATTCATGGGGTACTGTTCACGGTACTATTCACAGATACTGCTACGGGGCACTGTTACGGGGTACTGTTCATGGGCACTGTTCAAAACTACTGTTCACACTGCTGTGAAAAAAATGTAGCAGCTTCATTTTTTGTGCCTAAATCGATCCGTTAACCTTCCGAAATACACCCGAAGCCCCCGGGACCTCAACCAAAAATACCAACACCTCCTAAAACATCATACAAACTTGTTCCAATCATCAAAATGCCTCAAACAACGCTAAAACCATCAAATTACATCGAATTCAAGCCTAAGTTCTTTTAAAACTTCTAAAACACGCATTCGATCAAAAACCCAACCAAACCACGTCCGAATGACCTGAAATTTTGCACACATATCCCAAATCACCTAACGAAGCTACAGAAACCCTCGGATCAAAATCTCACCTATCAACCAGAAATCGCCAAAATACTAACTTCGCTAATTCAAGCCTAATTCTACACCGGACCTCCAAAATTACTTCCGGTCACATTCCTAAGTCATAAATCACCTCTTAGAGCTAACCGAAACATCGGAATTCACATCCGAGCCCTCTAACATATAAGTCAACTCCCGATTGACAAGCCTTCCTTAAAGAGACTAAGTGTCTCATTTCTTATCAAAATCACTCCAAATCAACTCGACTACATATGACACGGATAACGAAGCATGTAGAAATAGAAAATGGGAAGAATGGGGTGATAACTCACGAGACGACGGGTTGGGTCATCACATCCTCCCCAACTTAAACAAACGTTCGTCCTCGAACGTGCCCAGAGTTGTTCCAAACGCCAAACAATCGCTGAATAACCTTGCCATGCATAAACCCGGGGGTGATCCCACGTCACCCTATCTCATATAAGTCCGACAATACATTGTAGCTGAAATTTCACAACACAATCTAGCCCATAACCTTAGAACTACATTTCCATTTCCGAAATCATACACAAGGTTAGAACCTCACATCTATATTTAGAATAAGCCCGAATCAATTGTAATAACCGATACCTGTAACCTCAGGTGCAATTACATGATAGACCTCATAACTCAAACGCTTGTAGTGATAACTTCTAATCACAACAGTTGCACACAACACCCGAATACCGATAGAAAAACTCTTATCAACTAAAGTCTCATCTCATACTTTCATATGCTGCCAATGATGACTAAATCACGCGGTAAGCCATAACTATTTCCCATATCAACCATTCATGAAGTCATTTCTCCTTTGGCAAATGCTACATCAAATTTCTAAGTCGAAGCTTGATATTATCCTTCCAACATACCACAATCGAATCCGTTTGTATTCATTAATGATCCCTCTAATCTATTCTAATCCAACACACTACTCTGGTGACATGACACATCAATACATGCCTAAGCCATAACTCACACAGTACGTGCGCTAATAAGCAACAGTCCGAGTACACTAAATTCATGAAAATGACTCAAGTGAAAGAGATGTACCACAAGCTCACTAGTACCACCACAATACAAGGCTGAGAACCCGTCTCACATCATAGAAACAGAACACTCGAATCTAACCGCGAGGTATTCAGACACTAGTTCACCTGAGACACCCCAAGTCACCATGCTCAAAACCATCAACCAAGCGCAATTTGATGTCTAGTACCACAAGCGAATCATCATGCCTACGGAGAAGTACATAATACAATGCCATACCAGTAAACCTCACTATTGCACCATCCGGTTATCCCAGAAAGGGAAAATACCTCAAAGAAGAGAGCCGCTTTGCAAATTCCACAAGTACCACCCCAACGATATGCTATGAGCTCGTCAATTACAGTGGAACCCAGATACATGAATAGATTAATAGTAACCAGCTCTTCTATAGCTCACATTGACATCAACCTCACGAGCAACTTAGTTGCCAACAACATAATCCACCTGGCACGGTCACAGACCTCCAGTTCAAGCATATTATATAGGAGCAATCCAACAAGTACACCTGTATATGCTGAATGAAATAAGATTCTCATGCTCCTAGACTGGCATAAATAACACCCTATATCGTAGGCATGAGCAAACTATGTTGTCACAACTCAAACCAGCACATTAATGCAGAATTAGTAATTACCAAGTTTGTTCTGGAATCTAGCATCTTGGAAATCTCAAGTATAGTCCAGATAGTTCTTTAACAAAGTTACGAATATGAGAAACATTATACCTTTAAGTTCAATATCCCACTCCAGGCATATCATAGCCTACGCATCTTTCGAGCAGGAATATTGACTCGGTGCTTGCGCACAGGTTCAAACCTCACATATATTCGCGTTCACATCGCATAGTTATCACCATCAATTATCTCGACTAGTGAATCCAAAGGGTTTAGGTAAAATACTCACCTCAAACATGCCACAATCCTAAAATAGTATATTTTTGAGAATTCCCCGTCTCCATATTCCTAGATTACATAAATCACCGTAACTGATCACAACTTCAACACTCAATGACTGACACATCCCTCAAGTACGATCATTTCATGATAATTATTCTTAAGATTTTCCTACAATGCATAGCAAGATCAAAATATTGGCAGTCGATCACCAAGTGGGTGTTGTAATACCAATAGACATTTGTTAGTTAAAATATAGTACGCACCCTTCTCAGGTCTTATCGAGCAGTTATAACATTCATCTAAATATTTGAAACTGACTATTCCATCCAGAACTTGTGACCTTCCCTTTAAGAATGAACCGCCACCTTGCACATGAAAATATTAAGCATGTACCATACACCACGTCTATCATGCCATCTTGTTGCAAACACAAAATCTTATTAGAATTTCTGGGCTATAGGAAAATTTCATTCCGCACAGTTAGAAATCTTCTATTTGCTTCCATCTAGAAGGAGTTCACAATATACAATATGTTTCTCGCACCGATAGAAGATATCCGGTTCGAACTATGGTAAAAACCATCAAGAAAACTTTCAAATCTGCTCACACATACCAAAGTTATCAAAACAAAATTCCTCTGGCTTGACCAGGCCATGTAGGTTACCAACCCAAGAATACTACCTGTAATTAATGCACATTCTCATTGTGCCATCCTTCTTCTTCATAAATAAGACTGGTGTACCCCAAGGTGACACATCAGGCTGAATGAACCCCTTTTCTAGGAGCTCCTAAAGCTGCTCTTTCAATTCCTTCAACTCCACTGGTGCCATACGATATAGTGGAATAGAATGGGCTGAGTGCCTAGCACCAAGTCGATACCTAAATCAATATCCCTATCCGGTGTCATGCCCGACAGGTCTGCAGGAAATACATTGGGAAAAATCCCTCACAGCTGTGATAGAATCAATACTAAGAGTCTAAGCTCCAACATCTCGCACAAACTCTAGATATGACAGACAACCTTTCCGAACCATACGCTGGGCTTTCAAGAATGAAATTACTCTGCTAGGAACATAATCAATCACACCACGCCACTCGATCCGCGGTACACCCGGCATAGCCAAAGTAACTATCTTAGCATGACAGTCTAGAATAGCATGACACAGAGATAACCAATCCATGCCCAACATAACATCAAATTCCACCATTCTCAATAGCAATAGATTAATTCGGGTCTCCAGACCCTCAATAATCATAACATATGGCCGGTACGCACGGTCCACAACAATAGTATCGCCCACCGGGGTAGATATATGAACAGGTAAAGAAAGGAACTCTCGGGGTGTACCCAAATAATGAGCAAAATATGAGGACACATAAGAAGAGGTGGAACCGGGATCGAATAATATAGAGGCATCTCTGTGGCAGACTGGAACAATACCTGTAATGATAGCATCTGAAGTAATAGCATCTGTCCTGTCTGGAATAGCATAAAAATGAACTTGGCCACCGTCTGGTCGACCTTAGTCTCCGTAAGCCATAACTGACTCATCAACACGCCTCAAACCGGAACCAATATAGCACCTAACTGTGCAATCAACTTAATTAATAGCAAACTCCCCAACTTGGCTCAAAGCCATAGATCAAAATGCACTCAATAAATTATAAAGCATATATCCTATTTTGCCGTAATACCATAGTGAGATTGAACTCGCTCCTTCATAAGCTCGTGGAAAACAAATCATCTGGAATTTTAACTCTTTTGCAATTCTTGCATTCACTCATACAACAGTTAAGCCCACTCTTTAGGTGGCCCAATTTAGATTTCAACACACATTCTTCGCTCGTAAATGAGATCTCCTAATAGACAACATAAGGACCACACCACCTGAGAACACTCCGTAGGAGATAACCCACCTGCTTTGCCTCCAATTAACATTTTGTATACCTTCCACTGTCATACACATTACACAGTCACTTAATCCTCCTGAGTCTAAACTTATACCGTAACATGAAATTTACTTCACTCCAAATAGGAGACATGAAAAGATTCTTCATACGCCCATAACTCGGGGCTACACATCCAATCACAATGAAAATCAAACACTTAATAGTTCATCTATCATCCTACAGCCCTTCCTCGTCACTTCCAAGTCATATAGATACATTAGATGTTGAAGGGGGCTGGTTGCTCTGTTATATGCATGCTAATGGGGCATATTGTGGTTCACCTTCATATTTTTCGTGGTCTATATCATGCCAGTTATAGCAGTCCTAGGGAATTTGTTCGGTGTCTCGGAGTTGTAATCTTCCTATTAATGATTGTGACAGCTTTTATAGGATATGTACTACCTTGGGGTCAGATGAGCTTTTGGGGAGCTACAGTAATTACAAGCTTAGCTAGCGCCATACCTGTAGTAGGAGATACCATAGTGACTTGGCTTTGGGGTGGGTTCACAGTACTAACATACTCATTGCTTAGCTATCCAACCATCATTCCCACTAATAGGGACAATACCAGACATATAAGTTCAAAATACTTGCTCGCACCATCAGCACCTCAGTGCTCAAGCCATAGGCAAAGATCCGGCCTCAAGTCCTCCAGACTGGCCTAATATCAAACACACAGAGATCACGTTTCGCCCTTCGATCGGGGAATTACAAGCCATCGAGGCACATCTAATACTGAGTGTTTGTTCGTGCATACGATCACGTGGAAGGAAATATAAGAGTTACTTTTCAAGCTGAATCAAGGACGCACGATAAGAATTTCAAGAATATGAAGTTTTTCCTAAAGGTTCTGCAGCCTCTCGAGGATAAATACAGACGTCTCCGTACCGATCCGCGAGACTCTACTAAACCTGCTCATGACTCGCGAGACCTAGTAACCTTGGCTCTGATACCAACTTGTTACGACCCAATCCCGAACCTGGTCGTGATGGCGCCTCTCGTGAAGACAAGGCCAGACAGTCAGCCCAATTCATCCTTTTAAAACAATTATAGTACAACATGGTTTAATAATACCAAATAGCGGAAGTATAGATAAAAATGCGGAAATCCAACCCAACACAGCCCTAACCGGGGTGTCACAAGTCATGAGCATCTATAAGGATGAAATTTACATTTACAAGTCTAGAAGTACATTGAACAGGAATAATGAATGTCACAAAAAGAAAACGGTGCTGAGAACGCTGGCAGTCACCTCGCTAAGCTCTTACAGCTCTGCCTCCAAATAGCCTATACCCGCTGCCGAGTGAATAAATACCTGCAACTACACACGAGGTGCAGAGAGTAAAGTGAGTACTCCAAATCAGTGAGTAATAAGGGTAAATAACAACTGAGTAGTAAGAAATCACCTAAAGCAAGCCATCATGCTATATAGGAGTAGTGTAAACCCTTTGAGAAAAATAGTGAAACTATGAAATCTTTAGAAATATCTTAGCTCAGTTTAAAACCTCTTTTGAAAATGTCTTTTTCCAACAGTTAAGCAAATGAATGCAAAACAAATAGTGCAAACAAGCATAGAAGTCAGCCCCTCGGGCACAATACTCCGTTAACAGATAACGCCAGGATATCAGGTAATTATTGCAAGAAGTAGCATAAAAGCCAATGAAATAAGAGTGCAGAAATATTATGATAGATAATACAGATAAGAATAAATGCATGAGTGCAATACAATGCATATGACGGTACACTCTGGTACCCGCTGCGGCGTGCAGCCTGAACCATCCATTTATTTATCGTCGACAGCACTCACTGGGGGTGTGTATAGACTCCGAAGGGGCTCCTACATCCCAAGCGCAATATCAAGACATCTCGTAGCATCAACCAGGCTCTCGGTCTCAATATTAATATAATCAACCAGGCTCTCGGCCTCAATATCAAAATAACAAGTAGAAATCTGCCCCTCGGGCTCAGTATTAGTAACTCAAAATAGTATCAGCCCCTCGGGCTCACTCTCAGAACAATATCATATAGTAACCGATGCGACGCGCAGCCCGATCCATATATCCTCACAATACAGGCCCTCAGCATTACTCAGTCAACATAATCACATAAGCCACTTGGGCAATAATAAAACATGATGCTCAGCCTAAAAATATTTTTAGTAATATCATTTCGAGTGTTTAAGGAATAATAACTTGGCTGAATTTTTAATACACTGGAAAATACATGACTGAGTTCAAATATATAATTAACTCAGTGAGGAATTATTGACAACAATCCCCGAAAGGTTCAAATAATTGGCACGAAGCCCAAATATGGCAACCAGTCCAAATTATGATGATAACAAGTAGTTTCTGTCAAATACGCAGTAGTTTCATCAATCGGGACGGACCAAGTAACAATCCCCAATGGTGCTCTACCCTGCGCTCGCTATCCGGCGTGCAAGTCACCTTAATACAGCACTATGGTGAGCAAATCCGGGGTTTCAAACCCTCAGGATGTCATTTACAAACATTATTCACCTCGAACCGGCTATTTCTTTAACTCGCGATGCCTTTGCCCCACGAATTGGCCTCCACGTGCGTCGAATCTATCCAAAATCAGAATGAATATGTCATAATATGTTATGGGTGTAAAGCCCAATCCAAATAATCAAAAAATACCAAAATTCTCAAAATTAGCAAAAACTCGAGCTCCGGGCCCACGTTTCTAAAAATTAGAAAATTAACATCATCGGATTTCTCATCTCGCCACGAGTCTAACCATACTAAAATTATCCAATTCCCATCACATTTCGACCCGCAAATCCATGATTCTATTCAAGAGGGTTTCTAAGCTTTTCCCGCTAAATTCACGGATTTAATGCCAAAACTTGCAATAGATTCGAGTAATATAACCAAAATTGAGTTAAGAACACTTACTCCATTGTTCTCTCCAAAAATCTCCCGAAGAATCGCCTTATCCGAGCTCCAAATCGGTAGAAATGGATAATGGGTTCGTCCCATTTTCAGAACTTGAAAAAAAATCTGCCAGAAATTTTGTGTGCAATGTTCACCACGTGTTACTGTTCACACGTGTTACTGTTCATGGGGTAATGTTCATGGTACTATTCATGGATACTGTTACGGGGCACTTATACGGGGTACTGTTCATGGGCACTGTTCAAAACTACTGTTTACAGTGTTGTGAAAAAAATGCAGTAGCTTTATTTTTCGTGCCTAAATCGATCCGTTAACCTTACAAAATACACCCGAGGCCCTCGGGACCTCAACCAAAAATACCAACCTCCTAAAACATCATACAAACTTGTTTGAATTGTCAAAACACCTCAAACAATGCCAAAACCATCAAATTACATCGAATTCAAGCCTAAGTCCTTTTAAAACTTCTAAAACACGCATTCGATCAAAAACCCAATCAAACCACGTCCGAATGACCTAAAATTTTGCACACATATCCACCGATGCTGACATAAAATATGCCAATGAACGTGAGATAATGGGTGGGCCCCACCTCAGCCAGTCCCGCACCTCGCCAGGTCATTTGTTAAGCCAAGGTATATAGAAGAAGAAGAAGAGGCCTTCACGATTCAAGAAATTGAGGACATCTGTGGGGCGATGAGGCAAATGACATACGAGGTTCACATGGTCCAATCGGGCAATGGCTCAAGCACTGCTGAGGTGAAATATATGGGGCCAAGTGCTAAACTTCAAAATTGGAAGGCTACTCCATTCCTAGTCAGGCGGGAATCCCGGTAGTTCAGTCTTGCCATCTTTTCTGCATTCCAAGTTATTTCAGTGTGTAACTCGAATATTTTTAGTTTGTTGTCTTTCAAATTTCGATGTAAACCCTCCTATCTTCAAATTCAATGAAATAAAATCAATATTTCACCATCTATGAATCTCTTTCTATTATTCTTTCTGATTTTGTTATTTTTCTTATCTTTCTCTTTTCAGTTCTAATAATGCGGACTTAAGTAACAGGACATGCTTGTGGACTTCATGCCCAGATCCTAACACGCTATCTAATTGTTAAATAATGAACCAAGAACCGAAATACGACAAAGATGGGGCTTTTAGGGAAATAAATCGAGAACTTGAACAATTTGAGAATAAGCCTAAACCAAACTTAAATGAAACCAAGCCAGTCAATTTGGGTCGTCCAGAAGAGATCCGGGAAACCATGATAACCAGTCATGCCAATGAAAGCACTAGAGATGCATTGATCTAAATTTTGTTCGAATTCAAAGATGTATTTGCATGGTCCTATGATGATATGCCTGGATTGAGTGTTGATTTTGTAGTACATATATTGCCAACTTATCCTGGCTGCCCACCTGTCCAACAAAAGCAGAGAAAGTTTAAGACAAACATCATTGATAAGATCAAGGAAGAAGTTACCAAAGAGTTAAAAATGGGTGTGATCCGAGTAGTCTAATATACCACATGGTTGGGTAATGTGGTCCCAGTACCAAAGAAAGATGGGAAAACCTGAGTGTGTGTTGATTATTGGGATTTGAACAAAGCAAGCCCGATGGACAACTTTCCATTGCCAAACATACACATTCTTGTCGACAATTGTAACAAACATGAGATACAGTATTTTGATTGTTATAGCTGGGTACCACCGGGTTCTAATGGATGAAGAAGATGCAGAAAAGACAGCCTTCACCACACCCTGGGGTACCTACAGTTATCGGGTCAAGACGTGTAGTTTAAAGAATGTTGGGGCAACTTATATGAGAAATATGACTGCCATCTTCCATGACATGGTGCACCAGGAGATTGAGGTGTATGTGGATGATGTGATCATTAAATCTAGAACGCATGACAACCACATGCGAGATCTGAGAAAGTTCTTCGAGCGTCTACGCAAATATGATTTAAAGTTAAATCCAGCTAAGTGTGCATTTGGAATTCCATCTAGGAAACTTTTGGGGTTTATAGTCAGTCGGAGGTGTATCGAGTTAGATCCAACAACGATAAAGTCTATTCGAGATTTACCACCTCCAAGAACCAAGAAAGAGGTCACGAATCTATTGGGAATATTGAGTTACATCAGCAGGTTCATTTCTCAGCTAACTACCACATGTGAGCCCATATTTAAGCTGCTATAGAAAGACACGGAAATTAAATGGAAATATGAGTGTCAAGACGCTTTTGATAAAATTAAAGAGCATTTGTCAAATCCGCCGGTGTTGGTTCCGCCTGAGCCTGGAAGACCTTTGTTCTCGTACTTGACAATCTTGGAGAATTCTTTTGGTTATGTTCTTGGGCAACATGATGCGACTAGGAAGAAAGAGCAAGCCATATACTACTTGAGCAAGAAATTTACTGGTTATGAAGCCAAGTACACTCTGTTAGAAAGAACTTGTTACGACCTAACTTGGGTCGCCTAGAAGCTTAGACATTATCTATTGGCTTACACCACATATATCATAACCAGATTGGACCCCCTGAAGTATATATTCAAAAAACCAATGCCCACGGGAAGGCTAGTAAAATGGAAAATCCTGTTCACTAAGTTCGACATTATTTATGTCACCCGCACGGCCATGAAAGTCCAAGCCTTGGCCAATCATTTAGCTGAGAACCCAGTTGATGATGAATACCAGCCCCTAAGTACTTACTTCCTGGACAAAGAAGTGAATTCAGTTGAAGTAATTCAGAAGGCACCAATGCTTGGAAAATGTTCTTTGATGGAGCTATAAATGCAAAAGGTGTTGGGATTAGGGCAATTTTGATTTCTCCCACTGGTTAGCACTATCCAGCCACAATCGGGGTCTGGTTCTTTTGTACAAACAACACCACTGAGTATGAAGCCTACATTATGGGCATGAATATGGCAGTTTACATGGATGTGGAAGAATTGCTAATCATGGGAGATTCTGTGTTAATTATTCGGCAAGCTCAAGGTGAATGGGAAACTTGAGATATCTAGCTTATCCCATACAGGCAACATGGGGAAAATATGAGAAAACGGTTCAAGTCTGTTAAATTTAGGTGCATCCCTTGATTCCACAATGAGTTAGCTGATGCGCTAGCTACCTTAATGTCCATATTGACCCATTGGAGATCCAAATACGAGAAAGACATAGTTATTGTAATACAGTTGAAATAGAACTAGATATTCAGCCATGGTATCATGATATCAAAAGATTTTTGAAAACAAAGGAATACCCCGAGCAAACCAGTGGTGACCAAAAGAGAACCATTAGAAGGCTAGCCAACAGTTTCTTCTTGAAAGGAGAGGTCTTGTACAAAAGAACTCTAGATTTGAATCTTTTAAGGTGCCTAGATGCCCAAGAGGCTGGAAAGATCATGAACAAAGTGCATTTGGGAGTATGTGGGCCTCACATGAACGGATGTGTCCTTGCAAAGAAATCCTTCGAGTAGGTTATTGTTGGATGACCATGGAAAAGGATTGCTTCAATTTTGTCCGCAAGTGCCAGCAATGTCAGATACACGGTGACCTAATTCATGCACCACCTTTAGAGTTGCATCCTATGTCAGCAACTTGATCATTTGTTGCCTGGGGTGTGGATGTCATTGGGCCGATCGAGCCAAAAGCTCTAGATGGGCACAGATTCATCCTGTTGCCATTGATGATTTCACAAAATAGGTTAAAGAATTCACTTTCAAAGTCTTCACCTAGAAAGCGGTGGTGGACTTCGTGCATTCCAACATCATTTATCAGTTTGGTATTTTTAAAACTATCATTACAGATAGTGCTACAAATCTGAATAGCCATTTGATGAGGGAGGTATGCGAATAATTTAAGATCACGAATCGTAACTCTACCCCTTATCGGCCCAAAGCTGATGGTGCTGTTGAAGCGGCGAACAAAAATATCAAGAAGATCCTTAGGAAAATGATCCAAAGTTCTAGACAATGGCATGAAAAGTTTCCTTTTTCATTGTTGGGATACCGCACAACTGTGCGCACATAAGTTGGGGCAACACCCTATTTATTGTTTCTCTAGTATAATGGTCATAACGTTTTGCACAAAACTCCAAATTGCAAATGATTTAACATTTTGAAAACTAGACTCCAAGAAATACAACTTTCATGCTTTTCTCATCTCCCAGTTTCTTATAGATTACAATATATAAGCTTCCAAAGTCAGCCACGTGCAACACAAATTTCTTCTTCGAAATTTTCGAACTCTTCCCGGATAGGCTGTAGTGTACCACTCATAACTTTCCGTACACAGCTCTAAATATCAAAACATTTATCTTTCTGAAAACTAGACAGAAAGAGATACAATTTTTATTTTTAGATCATCTCCAAATTCCTTATAGATTGCGAGATACAAGCTTTCAAAGTCAAATTAGTGCAGCAGAAATGTTCTTCTACGCGATCGCGAATGTCATTCCGCGATCACGAATAACTGGCCATTTTCTCCCACTTTACTCATCGCTATCGCAACCAATTTCCCGCGATCGCGTAGCATACTACTGTAGCCAAAAATCAGCAGCTAAAGTGGCCAAGAAATGATCCGAAAACACCCCGAAACTCACCCGAGCCCCTCGGGACCCCGTCTGAACATACCGACAAGTCTCAAAATGTATCACGGACTTAGTCGAGGCCTCAAATCACATAAAACAATGCTAAAAATATGAATCACACCCCAATTCGAGTCTAATGAAACTAAGAAATTTCAATTTCTACATTCGATGTCGAAACCTATAAAATCACGTCCGATTGACATCAAATTTTGCACACATATCACATTCAACATTACGGACCTACTTCAACTTCCAGAATTGGATTCCGATCTCGATATCAAAAAGTCCACTTCCGGTCAAACTCCTCAAAAACCTTCAAATTTCTATCTTTATCCAGATGACTCCAAAATGACCCATGGACATTCGAATTCACTTCCGATCATGCTCCCAACACCAGAATCACCATACAGAGTAATTTCCAAACTCGAAATCCCAAACGAATATTGATAACACCGAAATGCACTTCAACCTAGACTTACGAAGTTCCTCCAAAATGCTAACTTCCACATTAGATGCTGAAACGTTCCCGAGTCTTCCAAAACCCGATCCGCACATACGCCCAAGTCTGAAATCATCATACGAATTTGATGAAACCTTCGAATCCCTATTACGAGTTTGTTTACTCAAAAATCCAATCTCAATTGATTCTCTCAACTTAAAGCTTCCGAAATGAGAATTCTCTTTCCAAATGAACTCCGAACTTCCCGGAATTCAATTCCGACCATGCGTACAAGTCATAGTACCTAAAATGAAGCTGCTCATAGCCTCAAACTGCTAAATGACGCGCTCGAACTCAAAATAATCGGTCGGATCATTATAGTTATGAAAACGATCTAGGGTTGTGGGTTATCTAAAGTTCTTATTAAATTCTTTAATTAAATTATCTAACTAATTTATCTAGCTTATTGGTTGACAAGGTTAATATCGCTCATAAGAATCTGTCGAGTTCTTACTCACATATTCAAGCTAGCCTAACGCCTATATGTCAATAGAATTAGAACTAACAAGAAAGCATTTATAATTTCTGTACATCAACCAAATAAGGCAATTAGGTATATGTCTATCCTAACTGTGAATCCATTTCCCGATGCTTGGTTTCAAGAACTTGGTCTACTCAATCCTATATGCAATCATGAATTCTCACTTTCGAGTTCAATTCTAGATTCATAGATAGTATTCAATTGGTGATCAAGTAATTAAATAATTAAGCTCAAGATTAAATAAATAAATCAATATGATTAATCAAGAAAGCAAAATCAATATCCGAATAACAATGGTCATGAAAGAAATACAACCCTAGTACGTGAAGTATAGCTCCACAAAGACATGGTAGCCAAATAACAAATCATACAAAGATACATAAAAATTACTAAGTTTGGTAAAAAAAGATGAAATCCAGCCTCCACGACGGCTCTGCAGGGACGGCTCAATAAATATGGAGGCCTAAAGCAAAATTTCAGTGAGAGGCCTTATTTTCTTTAATATAAAAGGAAAAAGTTCATATGTAATTTCATTTAAATTCTATATTTCTAGCTTTTCTTATGCAAAGTTAGTGATAATTTTATTTAATCCATTTAGTTTCTCTTGAGATATACCTTCTAATTAATGTTTTTATTATTTGCTAAAATTTTATCAGTGGCACGTTGTGGGATTGTATTAAAGTTTCAACCTTTTTTTTGAATTACGAATAATAATCGAATTCTTTCTCAATATATGGTCTATAAAATAATTCCAATATTGCGACGCGATGCTTGTCACGAGAAAACAATCACGCGTCGCTTGGAACTTTTCCAATTCGTTAGTGTGTTGTCAATTTTCTCTTCTTTATAAGAGAAAGAGTTTCGACATGTTTGCTTAGGTGTCATTTAATGTAAGATGAGGGTATTTCAGACTTTTAGGCATAGTCATATACGTGTCGCTGAAATGTTTCCACAAACCCTACGTTTAAATTTAATTTCATTACAGCTGTCTGACAACTTGGCTTTTTCCTTTATTTTTTGGTACTTTCATGTCACGACCCCAACCCCGGTCATAATGGCGCCCAACACACTGCTAGGCAAGCCCGACCAATTTGATAATCTTAACCATTTTTATACAATTCACAAATTAATTAACACTGATCAATCACTAAGTCAAAATACTGGAAATCAAAAATAGAGTTAAAACATGCGGAAATCCCAAATATCATACTACTACACAGCCCGAAAAATGAGGTGTCATAAGTCTGAGCCTCTAATACATGAGTATCAACCTATTACATATCGTTCTCTAAAAATGCGAAAATAAAATAATAAGATAGAAGGAAGATCAGGACTGCGGACGTCAAATGCCTACCTTGATACTCCCGGATAAGTTGCTAGGCAGAGAATCCTCACACAGACTTAGATGTACCTGGATCTGCACGCAAGGTGCAGGGAGTAATGTGAGTACTCCGACCCAGTGAGTAATAAACATAAATAAAGGCTGAGAATTAGAAATCCTAAATAGGCACAAAGTAATTCTGTAAATCCAGCAACTTAAACCAAGCAGTATTAAGTCAGTGACCCAATAACCACAATTATGGAAATACTACAACAGATAAGTAAGTAAATGACAGTCAAATATGAAATGCAACACATAGTTCGGTACTCCCTAGTACCCGCTGCGGCGTGCAGCCCTCTCCATTTATTTATCGTCGACGACGCTCACTGGGGGTGTGCAGACTCCGGGAGGGGCCCTTTACGGCCCAAGCGCAATAATGAGTCATCTCGTGACATCAACTAGGCTCTCAGCCTCATATCAATATCAATATAATACCACTGCAGCGCGCAGCCCGATCCCTTACTCAGTCCAAAATCACATAAGCCCCTCGGGCACAATCATATAGAAATATTCAGCCCAAACTTCATTAAAAATATTAATTAAGTTTCAAGTTTGAGAAAATGTGGCTGAGTTTGCAAAACAATATTAAATACTAGGACTGAGTTTAATAATATTTAAAAATGGTAAGAAACTAGTAATAGCAATCCCTGAAGGATTCAATCAAATGGCACGAAGCCCAAATATAACAATAAGCTCAAATTATAATGATAATAAGTGAATTTCAGTTAAATACGCAGTATATTCATTTACCGGGACGGACCAAGTCAAAATCCCTAATGGTTCTCTACCCCACGCTCGCTACCCAACGTGCAAGTCACCTTAATATAGCACTATGATGTGCAAATCCGGGGTTTCAAACCCTCAAGACATCATTTACATATATTACTCACCTCAAGCCGGCCAAAATCCTAGCTCGCTATGCCCTTGCCTCTCAAATCGACCTCCTTGCGCGTCGAATCTGATCAAAACCACAACGAATACGTCATAATATACCAATGGAACAATACCCAATCGAAAACAATCGAAAAATAGCAAAAATCTCAAAATTAGCAAAACCCGAGCCCCAAGCCCACTTCTCGAAATTCAGAAAATTTTACATCAACGGAATCCGTATCTCGCCACGAGTCCATACATACCAAAAACTCCCAAATCCGAGCTCAAATGACTCATCAAAATCCAATTTAAAATATCAAATTTCAAGCCCTAATTCTTCATCTTTTTGCTAAGTTTTCATGAATTTCTAGGTTGATTCTACAATTAAATCATATTTTTAGTCCATAGAACTTACCTCCAATCAATCCCAGTCGAAACCCTCTTCAATTCCCGTCCAAAAGCTCTCAAGGATGCTCAATAATGGTGGAAAATAACACACCCCGCAGAACAAAATAATTTAAAACCCTTCTGTCCAGTCACGTTTTTCTTCTACGCGATCGCAACCCCAGGCTTGCGATCGCATTGAACAAAAAGCGCATTGAACAAAATTTCCAACTCCAGTTCTAACTCTACGCGATCGAATACATCACACTGCGATCGCATTGAACATGCTCCTTACACTACGTGATCGCAGACACATCCACGCGATCGCGATAAACAAAAACCAATCTCCCAAAATTCCTTTTAGGCGATCGCACTAGCACACCTGCGATTGCACTGCATGGACTCCTGACTCTACGTGATTGCGGACACAACCCTGCGATCGCATAGAACAACTGACCAGCCCCCTCAAATCCGTCTATGCGATCGCATAAGCCCTCCTGCGATCGCATAGAGCAAAACTCTATAGCACTGACCTTCAATTATTTTGCAACAACTTAAGTCTCAAAACCTTCCGTTGGCCATCCGAAATCACCCCGAGGCCCCCGGGACCTCAACCAAAAGAATAAACGCATCCTAAAACATCATTCAAACTTGCTTCAATCATCAAAACATCTCACACAACACCAAAACTATCCAATTACATCGGATTCAAGCTTAAGTTCTTTTAAAACTTCCGAAACACGCATTTGATCAAAAACCCAAGCAAAACACCTCCGAATGACCTGAAATTTTGCACACACATCCCAAATCACCTAATGAAGCTACAACGACTCTCGGAATTCTATTCTGACCCTCAGATCAAAATCTCACTTATCAATCGGAATTCGCCAAAATACTAACTTCATCAATTCAAGC
Organism: Nicotiana glauca; assembly: GCA_026770625.1. Lineage (NCBI taxonomy): Eukaryota > Viridiplantae > Streptophyta > Magnoliopsida > Solanales > Solanaceae > Nicotiana > Nicotiana glauca. The sequence continues at coordinate 70,401 of MU760272.1, forward strand.
CTAATTCTACACCGGAGCTCCAAAAATACTTTAGATCACACTCCTAAGTAACAAATCATCCCCCGAAGCTACTAGAATCATCAGAAATCATATCTGAGCCCTCTGATGCATAATTCAACATCCGATTGACTTTTCCAAAATAAGCCTTCCTTAAAGAGACTAAGTGTCTCATTTCCTTCTAAAACCAATCCAAATCGACTCGTTCACACAAGATTCTTATAATGAAGCATAAAGAAGCAGAAAATGGGGGAAGAGAGGTGCTAACTCATGTGACGACGGGTTGGGTCGTCACATTTCAATTCAAAGAGCATACCATTTGTTTCTATCTTCTTCTTCCTGTTGGTGTTCTTGCTCTCAAGATCTGTTTGTGTTCTTGCTGCAAGTATGTTTCTTTTTTAATTAATTCTGCATATATGTTCTTCTTTCTTCTTAATTCTTTTTTTTTTGTTCTCTCTATCCTTTTTAATTTTGCTATTCAATGGTTGTAGGATCCATTCTCTCTTTTTTTTCCCTTTACCAGAAGCATCAGCCATTTGCAACAATTTCCCATTGTTGAATCTTCTGTTTTCCAGAGCCTAAATGCTTCTCTATCTCAGTCCGACACTCGCGCTGATCTGGTTGATATGCCTAATTAAGAAGAAGAAACTCTCGCCGTAAATCATTGCTGATTTCATTCGTCATTGCCTCAATAATAGCAACGAGATTCGAATCTTCTATCCATCTTTAGAAAAGTTTCAATTATTGGGATTTAGCTTAGGTTATCTTCTTCAGTTTGATTCCCGGTTATTTTTCTCTTATTATCAATTTCTCATTCCTGATCTTTGCTCAGCACAGGATTTTGTTGCCTAAAAGTCCTTGGTATATTATTAAGATTTTGATTAATTTTTCTATTTGCCTATATCTAGGGACGCCCCAGATGGGAAAGATTGAGCCCGAAAATCGCGAATGCCGTTCTCTCGGTATCTAAACCAGTTTTTATCCTTTTAAGGTTACTCTTTTTTTTTGTTGGATTTCAAGGTTACTCTTTCTTTCTCTTTTTTATAAATATTTTATGAATAACGCCTTCTTATTTACTGTTCATCAAATCTGTATGAATCTGAAATGTATGTTCCTCTTTTCTGATTTGTCATGCACATGAGTATGTATTTCTATTTTATTTTCTTAATACAATATGTTGTTTTATGCAATTCAATGTATTATGTACTGTGTAGATACTTTCTTGAATTTTTGGGAGTTGGCGAGATCAAACTTATGTAAAAATGATTGTTAATGATTTAGAGTTTATTTTCCGGATGCCATTACAATTTTGAGTAGAGAAGGAGATTGTATGACCTTGGAGAAAGCATTTAACGATAATGCAAATTGAATGCTAATGATTAGAAGAAAGAATAGCTATCCTTAAGAATATAAAAAGTGCAGCAATATTAGAACTTTGTGTGGTTGCTTCTAAAATGAATTGGCGATTTCACATCGAGGACCATATTTATGATTTATCCAATAGGTGTAGTTTGATCCAGCGAGGGGTTTTAATTTCAGTGCCCAAAAAGAGGGGGCACAGTATATCCTCCTAATGCGAGCAATCAGGGTATTAGTTCCGATCTATTTTGATTGTATAATGTACTTCTACCCAATTAACTTATTTATGTGTGTGGTCATTTATTGTAATCGTAGATCCTTGACCTTAAAAAGGATTCTTGACTTTGAAACATAACTTAATCCTGATTCTTCATGACAATCTTAAAAAGTGAAAGAATTAGAATTGAGAGTATCTTCCAACTCGCAAGTTGCATACCTTTCATTCACCTTTGTTCCTTTTAATTTATTTGTTAAATTGTGGTGCAGTAGTTAGGTGTGTACTAACCTTCTAAAGTATTAAGAAAATCCATAGAAAACTAATTAACAATTAAAGAATTTTTTTGTGATCTTCCAAAATGTTCTCCTCTTCTATATGTATTTATGAATATTCCCATTTCTAACAGTTGTAGATTACAGTTGAAGATCTAGCAAGCAAAACATAAACTTGCACTTTCATAATTTAGGGAGGGAGTGCATGATGTCACTATTTTGGTATTGCCATATGATAATTACAAAACAACAAGAGAAAATTGATAATTTACTTTAGTGTTTCAATGACCATATGGATCTTGATGCCTTATTGATCCTACATTCCATTTAGACCTATATCAGCACTAAAGTAGGCGCTTCAGTAAAACTTTTCATTCTCAGAAGCTATGTCATTTTCAATTTGAATTTTTTTACTTCTAAAAGAGATTGATTTTCAGGTCACAGATGAAGAGGGACAATTTTTCAGCTGGATGCCACAATATTGTTGGTTATCAAGTCTAATAAGGTAGTGTGACTTCCATTTTATTGTTCTGCTTCTTTTCAGTGACATTTGTCTTCATAGATTTAGTCCTTAGCTGCGTCCTGATTATGGTTTTGGAATATATATGTTGCTGATTTGTATTGTAGATAAAAAACAGGTGGTAAGGTTTGAAATAAATCTTTTGGCCAGTAGTGAAGAAGCTTTAGTTCAAGCATTTAACATACACTATATGAAGCTGTTGGCTTCAATACACATTAGTTCTCGACTGAACATATCCATAATGTAAGGGTTAGGGACAGGGAGATGGGTAGGCCTACAGAAAAAGTGAATGAGCTTGCTTTTACTACATCGATTAGAAATGGATCGAGCAACTCAGCAGTTGTCACCACTAACAGAGCAATCCCATCTTGAGTCATGATAAGATCCTGGTTTGATTCTGAAAAGAGAAAAGGTAATCCTCAGAACATAGTAGTTCTAAGCAGACAAAGGCCTCGACAAGGACATAAAGTACCCTCTGCAGGGGAAATAAAGAGGAAAAATACATTAGTTCTCGACTGAACAGATCCATAATATAAGGGGTGGGGACAGGGATGGGTAAGCCTACAGAAAAAGTGAATGAGTTTACTTTCACCAAATAGATTAGTGATGGCTCAAGCAACTCAGCAGCTGTCACCACTAACAGAGCAATCCCATGTTGAGTCATTATAAGATCCTGGTTTGATTCTGAAAAGACAAAAAGTAATCCTCAGAACACAGTAGTTCTTAGCAGGCAAAGGTCCTCGGCAAGGACATAAAGTACCCCCTGCAGGGGAAATAAAGAGGAAACAAAAATGAGAACTACATATTGAGAATCACCCCTCATTGCAAGATTTGTAATTGCACCAGCTGTTATTCTGTGAATAGTTTCATCCTTTGAACTATTAAGAAGCATCAGTAATGACCTAAGACCACCAGCTTCAACTATCTTTTCCTGATTCGCTTCTGCAGGCATATTGGAAGCAGGATAAAAAATGTACCAGACCTACATCTTGGCTCTCAAACTTCCCTTTCTGATAGTTTTTTCCGATATTGATTATCTAATCAAATCTTCTGAAACTTCTTTTCTGATTTTTTCCCTAATCACGTCCGTCTAATTATTAAGTCTTTTCATATATTTGTGATTAATAAAAATGCACCACTTCTCTATTATTTTTCTTCTTAAATATGGAATTTTCTTTTTTGCTTATTGCAGCTTAACGGTCTTTCATGTTCAGTGAACCCAGATTTTAAAGTGATTTCCTTTTTGCAAGACTTAGAGATGGTTTCTTTTTGCAAATACTGTCGACCTTCTGGAATCAACCACAAGTAAGAAAGCAAGGTAGTTTTCAATTCAAATTCAGTGAGAGATTTACTTTCTGGTTGGTCATTCTTAAATTGTCTCTTTTTCGAAGCATCCGATGCTCTTTATCCATCTAAAATTTATAGGAATCAAGAGACGCTGTAAAATAGTTAGATTTATAGGCCTTACTTAATTTATGTTGAAGCTATAGAATCTGGGAAGTGCTTGCTGTCGTAAATCGAACATCTATCCGCTTTCCCTTTTTCAACCAAATGAATTTCTAATTGGATCATTGCTGCAGTGAGCTGTGAGCTATTTATATGCCTAAATCAATTAATTTCACAGTACATATCTATTTAGAAATTTTAATAAGCATGAATGTTTGTTGTCTCTCTCAAGTACATAGTCTAATCTGCATGGGTAATTGATTTGTCATATTCTCCTGACCAAATTGACGTCCAGATTTACAAGAGGCAGCTTTTAGTAAGAGGGATATTCTTGGAAAAAGCCGCTGCCAGGAGCGCGTGTTGGAGGAGTACAATAGGTGAGACATTATGATGTTTGTTTTAACCGCTTATATGTATTTTGCACCATACTTATTTTTCCTTTATCACCGTGGAACAGGTACACATCATAATCTGAAGCGAGCTTTAGAAAGCTAAAATTCTCGCCAACGAAGGTATGAACCTTTTGCTGCTTCCATAGTTCCCATCATAAATAAAAAAGAAAATGATTTTTTAATATAGTTTTTTCGAGGTACGTTTCTTTGAGTTTGCTTACTGCATTACGTGTTTGTCCTCTTACTAACAAGGAACAGTTGAAATTAAGGGTTATCATTCTATCTTTATTCTTAGAATTCAAACTCCATACTCCTGATTCAAGATGAGGAATCTAAACTATATATCCATCATATCCTTGATGATAATTCATTTGATTCTTATTTTAAAGCACGTTATCGAAATAATCTTCATTTGCTTATTTTCTTTTCATACTAATCTTAGGGTAAAAGTTAATGTCCTTCCATCGTGAAATTTATCACGTCCAATAAAATTTCAAGATAATTAAACTTCTTTTTAAACTTAAATACATTAATATTGATGCATAAAATCCAGTTTGTCAACATTCACCATCTAAATACATATATATCAAGACAGCAGAAACTCTTGCTAAGTAGGAGTAACATGAACTACAGTGAAAAACTCTTTAAATTGTGAAACAACTCGTTGACAAATATATGAGTAAATTTCATCATTCAATTTTGTGTTTATTACGCCAAAGTCACTTTTTATGCGAAGTAAGTAACCTATTATCATTTATGCAGAGTTATTCAAAACTTAAGTGTGATGACCTGACCAGTCGTCTCATGGGTTACCGCTCTGTTTCCCCCGTTTTATGCTTCTTCATGTTTCATTATCAGTATTTGGTGTGTTAGAGTTGATTTGGATTGGTTTTGGTAGAAAATGAGACACTAAGTCTCTTTAAGGAGGACTTGGTTAGGAAAAGTCAACCGGAGGTTGACTTATGAATTATAGGGCCCGGATGTGATTTCCGGTGATTCGGTTAGCTTCGGGAAGTGATTTGTGACTTAGGAGTGTGATCGGAATTGATTTTGGAGGTCCGATGTAGAATTGAGCTTGGATTGATGAAGTTAGTATTTTGGCGATTTCCGGTTGATAGGTGAGATTTTGATCCGAGGGTCAGAATGGAATTCTGAGAGTTGCAGTTGCTTCATTAGGTGATTTGGGATGTGTGTGTAAATTTCAGTTGATTCGGAAGTGTTTTGGTTGGATTTTTGATCGAATGCGTATTTCGGAAGTTTTTAAAGAACTTAGGCTTGAATTCGATGAGAAATTATGATTTTAGTGTTGTTTGAGGTGTTTTAATGATCGGAACAAGTTTGAATGATGTTATGGGAGGTGTTGGTATTTTTGGTTGAGGTCCTGGGGGCCTCGGGGTGAGTTCGGATGGTTAAACGGAGAGTTTTGGAATTTTCATGTTGCTGAGCCTGCTGCAACTGGTGTTTTCGCTTCTGCGAAGCTTAGACCGCAGAAGCGGTCTCGCTTATGCGAAGGATCGACCGCAGAATCAGTGAGGAGGCCTGGGCGCTAGTACCGCAGAAGCGATTGGTTAACCGCAGAAGCGGTATCGCTTATGCGATTGTGTAACTGCAGAAGCGGTTGAGGCTCGAGTTGGGATTTCCGATGAAGCTGAAGAAAAGTCGCAGAGGCGGTCCTGCATAAGTGGAAACGGGACCGCAGAAGCAGAAAAGAGCTGGCAGAGAAGGTTTTAAAAGTATCATTTCATCCACGGGCTAAGAGTATTTTCCTCCATTGTTGAACATCTTGAGAGCTTTTTGGGAGCAATTGAAGAGGGTTTCGACTGAGATTGACTGGAGATAAGTTTTATGAGTTAAAACATGATTGTTATGTTGAATTAACCTAGAAATTCATGGAAATTAAGCCTAAAATTTGATGAACTAGGGCTTGAAAACTTGAAATTTAATTTGGGCATTTGATAGGCCATTTGAGCTCGGATTTGAGAGTTCTTGGTATGTATAAACTTGTGGCGAGATAAGGAATCCATTGATGTTAAATTTTCTGATTTCTGAGAAGTGGGCCAGGGGCTCGGGTTTTTGCTAATTTCGAGATTTTTACTATTTTTCGATTATTTTTTTTGGGTATTGTCCCATTGGCATATTGTGATATATTCGCTTTGATGTTGGATAGATTCGATGCGCGTGGAGGCCGGTTTGAGGGGCAAAGGCGTCGCGAGCTAGAGGTTTCACCGGTTCAAGGTGAGTAATGATTTTAAATGATATTCTGAGGGTTTGAAACCCCAAATTTGCACACCGTAGTGCTACATTGAGGTGACTTGCACGCCGAATAGCGAGCGTGGGATAGAGCACCGTTGGGGATTGTGACTTGGTCCGTCCCGGTTGTTGATTTTACCTCGTATTTGACTGAAACTTATTTAATTTTATCACGATTTGGGCAGATTGCCATATTTGGGCTTCTTGCCAATTATTTGAACCCTTTCAGGGATTTTTATCACTCTTTCCTCACTATTTGAAATATTATTTGAACTCAGTCCAATTGAACTATCCTATTTCATGAACTCAGCTATATTTTTTACTCAACCTTGAGATTTAAATGATATTTGAACTAGTGTTTGAGCTGAGCACTTTTGTTTTACTGATGCCCGAGCGGCTTATGATATTTTCTGGACTAAGTGAGGCTTTCAGGCCTTGAGCGTGAGGTGAGGAGGCTTTCAGGCCTCGAGTGATATGTGAGGAGGCTTTCAGGCCTCATGTTGATATGTACAGGCTTTCAGGCCTTATGATGATATAGCACTTGGGCTGTAGGAGCCCATCCGGAGTTTGCACCCCCATAGTGAGCGCGAGTACCTATGTGATTTGAGAGTGAGCCAGAGGGGCTGATGTTGTACTGTGTGACTGATACTGAGCGCGAGGGTCTGATACTATTTTGAGTAATGTGATACAAAGCCCGAGGGGCTGATATTGTTCTGAGTGATGTGATATAGAGCCCGAGGGGCTGATACTGTTCTGAGCGATTGATATTGAGCCTGAGGGGCCGGTACTATTTTAGATGTGCCCGATGGGCGTACTTTTATGTGCTCATCTTGCATATTTATTTACTCTTTTAAACTGTTATACTGTGTTATTTGTACCCCAGGGCGTATTTTCTGTGCTTATCAGCACTAACTGTTTTGAAATTGTTTTCGTAATTATTGAAAAGACCATTTTCAAAAGAGATTTGAACTGAGCCAAGGTGTTTCTAAGGATATCACAGATTTCACTATTCTTCTCAGAAACTTGTACGCGGCTTCTATGCAACATGTTGGTTGCTTTGCGTGATTTCTTGCAGCGTAGTTATTATTTATCCTCGAGAGGCTGCAGAACCTTTAGGAAAAATTTACATTCTTGAATTCTTATCGTGAGTCCTTGATTCATCTTGAAAAGAAACTCTTGAAATTACTTCCACGCGTTTGTAAGTGCGCATGAGCGCTCAGTATTAGATGTGCCTTGATGGCTTGTGATTCCTCGATCAAGGGGCGAGATGTAATATCCATGAGTTTATGTTGGGCCAGTCTGGAGGACTTGAGGCCGGATCCTTGCCTATGGCTTGAGCACCGAGGTGCTGATTGTGTGAGCAAGTGTTTTGAACTTATATGTTCGGTATTGTCCCTATTAGCCGGAATGGTATTTGAATGTCCATGTGATGAGTATGTTAGTACTGCGAGATGTATCTATATGATTTGGTAGTGACGAAGAAGTCTACTGGATAATAGATGAACTGTTAAGTGTTCGATTCCTATTGTGATTTGAGGTGTAGCCCAAGTTATGGGCGTGTGAAGAATCGTTTTACGTCTCTTAGTTAGGGAGTGAAGTGCATTTCACGTGGCGGTATGAGTTTGGACCCAGGAAGATTAAATGACTGTGTAATGTGTATGACGATGGAAGGCATGCGGAAATGTTAAATTGAGGCAAAACAGGTGGGTTATCTCCTGCGGGGTGTTCTTAAGTGGTAGGATCCTTATGTGTATGTTAGAAGATCTCATATGTAATTGAAAAGTACGTGTTGAAATTTGAAAATTCGGGTCGCTCAAGAGAGTGGACTCAACGGATGTGGGGATGAATGCGAGATTTGTAGAGGATTATAGTACTAGATGATCTGTGTTTTCATAAACTTGTAAATGATTTGAGTTTAATCTCACTATGGTATTGTGGCATCATTAGAGTAAATGTGTTATGGGTTATTAAGTGTGTCCTGATATATGGCTTCGAGCCAAGTTGGGGAGGTTGCTGTTGATTAGCTGATTGTACGGTTATGTGCTATGCTGGTTCCGGTTTGTGGCGTGTTGGCGAATTAGTTTTGGTCGCGGAAATTGAGCCGAGGATGGCACGAGTGAAGCAAAATTGTGACAGAGGTCAGATTATGCTTTATAGAGTATGAGAATCACGGAATGTCTAGAGTGTTATTGGCATAGGATGCTCGCCATATAGAGCAGGAAGTTGCTTGGTTGAAATGGGATGAAGATATCATTTTGCGGTATCGGAGTGCCAATGAGGCACGGGTGGTTCTGTCCGTCAAGTCAGGTGATTTGCAGTTTGAATGAGAGAGAATGACTTTCGAAAATGGTTCTAATGTGTTCAAGAGTCTACATGGAACAATCGGGTATCTTAAAGTTGCATGTGTGGTTAGAAACTGTATTTTCATTGGAAGAGGTTCAGATGTGTGGTATTTCTATGTTAATTACGGGATTCTATGCATCAATATCAGGAAAGTGAAGGCAACAGATTTAGATTAACAGGAAGTTCTTCAGAATAAAGTGCTGCGGAATATGGTGTTTTTGGGAATATTCAAGGGAGAGTTTTCAGCAGCTTATGAGTTTCAGACAGTATGGTTCATGCTTGGGTCTCGTATGGTAAGCCTGGGTGAGGCATTGCGGTGCTACAGTAAGAGGAAATATCAAGTTGAGGATAAATCAGAAAGAAACTAGATAGATGGAATAACTTGATAGTGGACCGAATCGGTATGGTAAGGATGTGATTAATTCTTTGCGTGTGTTCGAGGCAATGAGTACGTACAGGTATTGTGCAGCAAAGATCTTGAGTTCTGACAGCTTGCTTAGCTCGGTTTGGATAGAAGGATTTAGTCCTGACAGTTTAGCTTGTGCAAATGGAATTGGGAGAGAATTCTTGTTGGGTTTCATCGTGGTTTGGAGATGTATATTTTTTGTGGACATGCGGAGCATGGAGTGTGTAATGATTTTTTTTCTAGATGGGATCAATGGAAGTTCTTGACTAGTTGAGTGCGTTGATGTCTGCGGTGCGAGAGGGAGATAAAAGTTCTCATGTTATCATTGGATGGTATGGTATATGCGGTATGTTGTACAGGACCGAGACTGGCATGCGAGGTTTCAGTTCAGTTCTGAAAGGAAGTTCATAAAATTCTTAGGCAACGGGTAGCCTCATATAATCAAGGAAATGGTACTGCTAATTGGAAGTGATTTCACGAGAGTATACGCCTCAGAAAAAGGTAATATGAATAAACTGATGATACTTTGGTAGTATTGCGGCGCTTTCTTGTTAGATCGACTGCTGATATCTGAGTTTGTGTGATGGAACAGGGGAATTTTAGAATATCTTTCGTGGAATGATTGGGTACTTGAGGTGTGATATGTATTCATACGACGAAAATTGGGATTAGGTGTGGTGATTCATATTCTATATGGTGTGGAGACTAGAAGTTCTCATGTACAGACTATGTAGTGGTTGTGGATCGTGTGTATCAGCACCGTTTAGCGGCTATTGGGATTTGGAGGCCCGAGTGGATCTTTCTTTGCTTGATATGTTAGATTTTGGATATGATGTTGAGGTGTAGACTGGCTGTCTCAGTGTTGGGTTATTCTAGACTATTGCGCTATGGGCTATGCCGAAAAGTGCCACGGGTTGAGTGGCGAGGTGCATCGGATTATGTCCTAGCAGAGTGGTTTGTGTTCCAAAGACCAGCGGATGGCTGGGGAGGACTGCTTTTCTTAAATTGGGCCTTCGTGATGGATGTCAGTGCAGATGTTTCTACCATTGGTTCAGTTCTGGTGTTGAGGGACTTTTCGGATGCGTTTCTTATGACCGGGCATGTCGCCGGGTGAGGTTGTAAATTTTGATATTGATTTGGTGCCGGGCACCGTATCGTACGGCTCCGGCAGAAGTTATCGTAGTGGAAGGAGAAGATTCAGGCTTTCTTGGTAACGAGTTCGTTGGTAATCTGATGTGGATACGTGTTTATCTTGAGTTGGCTTGGTTGGCCCCGAATTGTATTGTTGAGGGATAGGTTGATTCGATCGTTATTTAGCTTGTTAGTGATCGGAGGAGACCTATGAGTTGCTTTTCGGTGTTGTGAGACGTAATGATTTGTTGGTTATGGGCACATGTGGTGCGGTTCTATTGGGGATTCATAGTAAAAGTCGAGCGGGAAGAGTAATTGGGTGTTGCTCGATAAATGGAGTGTTGGTTATGACCTATCGGGTTGCGTGTCATATGTTATCTATTTCACCGTGGGTGTAATGAGTTGCTGGGGTTCCAGACATCAAATTGTGCATGGCTGTCGATTTTGAGCATACTGACTTGAGGTGTTTCATGTGTAACAGTGTTTGGATAGGATCGCGCATTGTGGCGAGGCCACGTGGAGATATGACCTTTCAGGGTAGATTCAGGTGTTCTATTTCTATGATGTGAGGCAGGGTCTCAGCCTTGTGTGGTGATGGTATTGATGAGCTTGAGGTAAGACTCTTTTGTTTGAGTTATTTTTATGATTTGAGTCTATTGAGATCGTTCCTTATTGGTGCGCGTATTATGCAAGTTGTGGCTTAGGCCTGTATTGAGGTGTCATATCACCAGAGTGGTGTGTTGGATTCGAGATGATCACTGGGGTCACTAATGAATATGAACGGATTTGATTTCAGCTTGTTGGATGGATAATATTGAGGTTCGGCTCTAAATCTACTGTGGTATTAGTCAAAAGGGAAGTGGCTTCATGAATGGTTGATCTGAGAAATGGTTATGATTTAGTGCATGTTTCATTTATCATTGGCAATATATGAAAGTGTTGGAATAAGACCTTAGTTGATAAGAGGTTTTCTACCAGTATTCGGGTGTTGTGGGCAACTGCTATAAGTAGAAGTTATCGTTTCGAGTGTTGGGGTTATGTAGGATATCATGTGATTGCACCTGAGGTTGCACGTATGGGTTATTACAGCTGGTTCGGATTTATTCTAAGTATAGATGTGAGGTTCTGATCTTGTGTGTGATTTCGTAAAAGTGCTATGTGGTTCTATGGTTTATGAACTAGATGGATTGTGAATAATTCAGCTATATTGTGTTACCGGACCTATGCAAGATAGGGTAACGTGGGATCACCCCTGGGTATATGCTTGGTAAGGTTATTCAGCTATTGGTTGGCTTGTAGCACAACTCCGGGTACGCTCGAGGATGAGCGTTTGTTTAAGTTGGGGAGGATGTGATGACTCGACCCGTCGTCTTATGGGTTACCACTATGTTTCCCCCGTTTTATACTTCTTCATGTTTCATTATCAGCATTTGGTGTGTTAGAGTTGATTTGGATTGGTTATGGTATAAAATGAGACACTAAGTCTCTTTAAGGAAGACTTGGTTTGGAAATGTCAACCGGAGGTTGACTTATGAATTATAGGGCCCGGATGTGATTTTCGGTGATTCGGTTAGCTTCGGGAAGTGATTTGTGACTTAGGAGTATGATCGGAATTGATTTTGGAGGTCTGGTGTAGAATTAGGCTTGGATTGGCGAAGTTAGTACTTTGGCGATTTCCGGTTTATAGGTCAGATTTTGATCCGAGGGTCGGAATGGAATTCCTAGAGTTACCGTAGTTACGTTAGGTGATTTGGGATGTGTGTGCAAAATTTCAGTTAATTCGGAAGTGTTTTGGTTGGGTTTTTGATCGAATACGTATTTCGGAAGTTTTTAAAGAACTTAGGCTTGCATTCGATGAGAAATGATGGTTTTAGTGTTGTTTGAGGTGTTTTAATGATCGGAACAAGTTTGAATGATGTTATGGGAGGTGTTGGTATTTTTGGTTGAGATCCCGGGGCCCTCGGGGTGAGTTCGAATGGTTAAACGGAGAGTTTTGGAATTTTCATGTTGCTGAGCCTGCTGCAACTAGTGTTTTCGCTTCTGCGAAGTTTGGACTGCAGAAGCGGTCTCGCTTGTGCGAAGGATCGACCTCAAAAGCGGCGAGGAGGCCTGGGCGCTGGTTCCACAGAAGCGATTGGTTAACCGCAGAAGCGGTTGGGGCTCGAGTTGGGATTTCCGCAGAAGTGGAAAAAACGTCGTAGAGGCGGTACCGCATAAGCGGAAACGGGACCGCAGAAGCAGAAAAGAGCTGGGCAGAGAAGGTTTTAAAAGCATCATTTCATCCGCGAGCTAAGGGTATTTTCCTCCATTGTTGAACATCTTGAGTGCTTTTTGGGAGCAATTGAAAAGGGTTTCGACTGAGATTGACTAGAAGTAAGTTTTATGGGTTAAAACATAATTATTATGTGAAATTAACCTAGAAATTCATGGAAATTAAGCCTAAAATTTGATGAACTAGGTCTTGAGAACTTGAAATTTAATTTGGGCATTTGATAGGCCATTCAATCTCGGATTTGAGAGTTCTTGGTATGTATGAACTCATGGCGAGATATGGAATCCATTGATGTTAAATTTTTTGATTTGCGAGAAGTGGGCCCGGGGCTCGGGTTTTTGCTAATTTCGAGATTTTTGCTATTTTTCGATTGTTTTTGATTGGGTATTGTCCCATTGACATATTGTGATGTATTCGCTCTGATATTGGATAGATTCGACGCGCGTGGAGGCCGGTTTGAGGGGCAAAGGCGTCGCGAGCTTGAGATTTCACCGGTTCGAGGTGAGTAATGATTGCAAAAGATGTTCTGAGGGTATGAAACCCTAGATTTGCACACCGTAGTGCTATATTGAGTTGACTTACACGCCGGAAAGCGAGCGTGGGATAGAGCACCGTTGGGGATTGTGACTTGGTCCGTCCTTATTGTTGATTTTACCGCGTATTTGATTGAAACTTATTTGATATTATCACGATTTGGGCGGATTGCCATATTTGGGCTTCGTTCCAATTATTTGAACCCCTTTAGGGATTTTTATCGCTCTTTCCTCACTATTTGAAATATTATTTGAACTCAGTCCAATTGAATTACACTATTTCATGAACTTAGCTATATGTTTACTTAACCTTGAGATTTAAATGATATTTAAACTAGTGTTTGAGCTGAGCACTTTTGTTTTATTGATGCCCGAGGGGCTTATGATATTTTCTAGACTGAGTGAGGCTTTCAGGCCTCATGTTGATATGTATAGGCTTTCAGGCCTTATGATGATATAGCGCTTGGGCTGTAGGAGTCATTCCGGAGTCTGCACCCCCACAGTGAGCGCGGGTACCCATGTGATTTGGGAGTGAGACCGAGGGGCTGATGTTGTACTGTGTGACTGATACTGAGCCCGAGGGGCTGATACTGTTCTTAGTGATATGATACTGAGCCCGAGGGGCTGATACTGTTCTGAGTGATGTGATACTGAGCCTGAGGGGCTGATACTGTTCTGAGCGATTGATATTGAGCCCGAGGGGCCAGTACTGTTTTGAGATATGCCTGAGGCGCGTACTTTTATATGCTCATCTTGCATATTTATTTACCCTTTTTAACTGTTATACTGTGGTATTTCTGCCTGAGGGCGGATTTTTCTGTGCTTATCAGTACTAACTGTTTTGAAATTGTTTTCGTAATTAATTGAAAAGACCATTTTCAAAAGAGATTTGAACTGAGCCAAGGTATTTCTAAGGATATCACAGATTTCACTATTTTTCTCAGAAACTTGTACCCCGCTTCTATACAGCATGTTGATTGCTTTACGTGATTTTTTGTTGTTCTATTATTATTTACCTTTATTACTCACTGAGTTGGAGTACTCACTTTACTCCCTGTAGCTCGCGGGCAGATGCAGGTATTTTTTCACCCGGTAGCGTATTTTGAGCTGGTTGAAGATTTTGCTATCATAGCTGAGCAAGGTGACCGCCAGCGTTCGCGGCACCAGATTTCTTCCCTGATTTCTAAATTCTATTCTGTATATTACTGGCCTTGTAGTTGTATTTAGACTCCTCTAGATGCTCGTGACTTGTGACACCCCGGTTTGGGCTATGTTTGGTTGTACTTCCGCTAAGTAATATTATTGACTCCTCTTTAACATTGTTTATTCATGTTTAGCTATTTTTGAAAGAGGCAAATAGGGTTAGTTGGCTGGCCTTGTCTTCATGAGAAGCACCATCACGACCGGAGCGGGGTTTGGGTCGTGACATTAAGGCAACGAAAATATGAACACCGAGTTAGCAATAGTAAGTAACCTATTATCATTTATGCAGAGTTATTAAAAAGGGTACAAGTATAAATTTTCAAGATGTCATTTTGGTACCTCTAGCCGTTAGACTACCTGTTGGGGCTTAGCTTCTTAAGGTGTCTCCATTTGCTAGCTCACCAAGTGTGCACTATTTTCTACTTATAACATTCTAGGATAAATTGTGATTAGAATTGTCAATAGTCTTAAGTGATTTTAGTTATTAAGACTGAGGTTACCTTTCAAAGACAACACTTTTAATTCTGTCATGCTTGTCCTCTAAGAAATTTTCTGGTACTCCATGCTTTTCGCTTCTTCTTTTAAGTTGGAAAATGTTCTTTTAGTTTTTGTTTCTCTTACTGCATTCAATTATTGCTAAAATTACAAATGCTAGCCTTTGATAAGGAAGTAGAATTTTAGGCCTTTCCTAGGCAAACTGAAGTTAATCTTTTTGAAGCATGCTGAAGTTGAGTCTATTGCATTGTTGGAACATGTAATGAAGCAAAACATACATATATGACAAATAATTTTCTAAAATAGCATGCCAATTGCAACTAACTAATTCTATTCTCTTACTCTCTACTTATTTGTTCACATCTTATATATTTAGGTACCAGAGTTTTTTCGGACAGTGCAAGAAAGATGCTTACACACAACATGACCGTTCGTCAACATGTAAATAGTATGTGTAGATAGTATTACCATGGCTGTGAATAAAGTATTCTTTTGGTAACCATACAATATGAACAAATGTTTTGTTCCTAAATGCATTTAGACAAATGAAGCAACATATATGTAATGTTGTCTCCAACACATGTACTTATTCTTTTTACGATTTCATTGAATCATGCATTCAAGCAATCCAAATAGAAATAACTATTTCAGCTTTTACAATATTGGGCCCGTGCTGGCACGGGCTATCGCTACCTAGTACTCTTCCTACAAAGTAGTTTTTGCCTAAGTTTTCATTACTAGGTAATGTCTTTGTCTCTCTTTATTTAATTTCACTTCATGCATTTCATCTCATTGCATCCTAATTGATCATTTTTTAACCCATCAACAGAAGACACTCCCATTCCAATTAGTATGAACTCGTTTGAATGCTCTAACATATAGTTTTCTTCAATTTCATTATTTTTGTTCCATAATCTCTCGTCAATGTATCTATATTATTTATTAAAACTCAAATAAGTATAAAACTCCATAATCAAGCTAAGTTAGGCATATCAGTATCAAATATAATCAAAGAGTAGTAAAAATACAGGTAAATTGGTGTCAAAACATATAAAAATATGTCCAACATCAGAGAATATAATGATCCAACCGGTTATCTTGAGTTTTGAAATTTCATTTTGTGATATGAGATTAGAGTAGCTTCATATGGTGTATTATGACTTGCATTCATGATTAGTTTGATTTTCGAATTGTTCAGGATGGACTTGATAGAATGAATCTCAAGTTGAAAACTTTAAGTTGTAAAAGTTGACTAAGGTTGAATTTTAAGTAAAACAACCCTGGATTGGTGATTTGGTAATTCCAATCGTATGGTGATTTCATACTTAAGTGTATGTTTGGATTTGAATTTGGATGTTCCTAGAAAGTTTTGGCTTCATTTATCAAAACTTGGCAATTAGAAAAATTAGAGAGTTCATAGGTTTGACCGAGAGTTGACTTCGGTGTTATCGAACATAAATGATCTGGAATATCTAAGCATGATTTGGACGCATTCGGCATAGGTAGATGTTTGAAAGTTAAGAGAATGAATTGATTTTTGATTCTTGGTTTTGATGTTATTTGTATTGGCTCAACATTTGGATAAGTTTGAATGATGCATTTTGACTTGTTGGTATTATTGGAGAAGGTCCCGAGGAGCTCGAATATGTTTCGAGGTGGTTTTGGACTATTTTTATTTGATTTGCACAACTGATCTTCTGGTGTCCCTGATGTGCTTCATTCAAGGTTAGTGGGTTGCATTAGCATAGAGTGATTTTGGACGCTGGATTTTTGATCTTTGTGTTTGTGTACATATGAGACGTAGTTTTGGGGCCATAAGCATCGCGTTCACGCCGCAATGGAGGTCGCATTCGCGGAGTAGTTGAGGCAGCCTAAAGCTTGGTCTACGCGTTCATGATCGATAGCTAGCGTTCGCTTAGGAGGTTGGTCCTTTGGTCATCGCATTGGTGATGATGTGCCCGTGTTCGTGATGAATTATTTCAAGGCAGGTGCAAAGTGGTGCTTTGTGATTGCGAAATAGTGTATTGTGATCCTGAAGGGTAATTTTAGGCCGACCCATAAGTGTTATATTTCACGATTTTTAACTATTCTTTCGTATTTTGAGTCCTAGTGTTAGAGAGAGGCTATTTTGCTTGGAGATTTTCATATATGACTTCGGGGTAAGTGATTATTTGTACTTACGTTTTATATTATTTCAGGAATTTATATGAATTATTAATAACCAAAATATGAAATTTTAAGATGGAATTTGGGGTTTGGGCTACACTTTAAGAGAGTGTATTTGAGGATTTGAGTACCAATTTGGACTAGGTCTTGAAATCTAATCATATGTA
Organism: Nicotiana glauca; assembly: GCA_026770625.1. NCBI lineage: Eukaryota > Viridiplantae > Streptophyta > Magnoliopsida > Solanales > Solanaceae > Nicotiana > Nicotiana glauca. The sequence goes on from MU760272.1 coordinate 87,570, forward strand.
TGGACTCGGTATGTTAAAACATTAGATTTTTGTATTGGTTCTAGATTTCGTGCATTTGACCCGGGTTGACGTTTTGAAAATTCATCAAAGATAGAAGCTTTATGCATTGTAATTGATTTCTATGGCATTGGTTGGCTAATGTTTGGCTAGATTTGAGCTGTTTAGAGGTGATTTCTCAAGAATATGCGATTTTGAAGTTTTAGACCAGCCCAAATAAGGTAAGTGTCTTGCTTAACTTTGGTTGAAGGAATTTTTCTAATAATTAGTATTGTTTGCTACATGCTGGGATTATGTATATATGAGGTGATGAGCGTATATACATGTGTCATGGGTATTATTGCTCAGGGTAGATTCTAGATTACCTTATGCCTTGTTTCATTATGTGTTATACTTGATTCTATGTTTTACTCAACTGATTGACTACGCGAGCACAATAAACCATGCTAGAGTTAATGTTGAGGTTAATGGTTCCTTATTTTGAGCATGATGAACTATTCTTGAGATTATTCCTATGCTTGCTTTAGACGTTGTCGCACGTATGTTACGGACACGCATCCATATTTGTTACTCTTGTATTATGGTTTTAAATTATGTATGACTACTTGAGATTCCTTACCCATCTTAAGACTATGATTCAATGATTATTTGGTCATGATAATTATTTGGATGACGTATTATATGTCGGGTCTGTGATCATATGTACATAAAGGCATACATCCTACCTATGGATCATACCGTGTATACATGCATACATCCATGCATAATTATTTCTCTTTCCATGTGCATCATATATTTTTATCATTCATTAATATACATATACCACTGTATATGGTTTGCGGACATGGACTTAGGTGATGACACGAGGTTTCTATCGTGCAGATATTGGGATTTTATTATTTATTGAGCATGAGGTCTTTGTCGTGCAGTGACTGTGATGTGATATTGATTATGGTACATGAATTGTTTGTGCAGCACATGAGTTGTCCATGCGATTATTATGATTATAGTATATGAGTTGTCCGTGCAGCGGGTGAGTTATCCTTGCAGTTGTTATGATTATGACATGTGAGTTGTCCGTACAACACGTGAATTCTATATGCAATTTTTATGATTATGGCACGTGAGTTATCTGTGAAGCACTTGAGTTGTTCATATAGTTGTTATAATTATTGGCACATGAGTTGTCTATGGGGTTGTTATAATTATTGGCATATGAGTTATCTGTGCAGTACATGAATTGTCGTGCGACTATGTCACGTGAGTTATCTATGCCGCATATGGATATAGTGTCATATCCCTTGGGTCGTCCTCTCATGTTTTTCTATTGATGACATACACGCAGGTTGTAAAAAATCGACGGCTTTTTGGTTGATTATAATGTGGATCCTATATGATGAGTTATTGAACATAAAGGTGAAAGCTTGTCCTTTTGAGTAATCCTTGTGCATATTCATGTATTTACATGCATATTTCATGCGTATCATCTACCTATTTGTATTTTATATATGTACGAGATTGGTTAGTTAGTTGTTGGACATTTGGAGAGTGTTTGGATTGATGTAAAAAGAGATTTATTATCATACATTAAAATGTTAGACTCATAAATATGGTATTTGGAAATTGATACAGAATTGGATCATTGTTATGTACAGACTTTACATTCATGTATAAGAATTTGAGCACATACTACTTGCTGCATATCTCTTTGTGTATGGAGTTGGTGCAAGTTGTATTTGCTTGATATGTTTAATTGGCAAAGCTTGTTTGTTACCCTTACCCAGTTGTTCACCTTTATTATTAATATTCGTTATTTCGTGGCTGTCTTTTCAAGATACTTTTCTATTGTATATGTTATTGAGCTGAACAGGTTATTCGAAGATCTTTTTGACTTAAAACTTTGTCACTAGTTCACCGAAGTTGGTTAGAATACATATTTGAGTACATGGGGCATGTTGTACATATACTATACTTCTGCACTATAGATCTTGGAGCTGAGCTACTGTGGATGACGAAGCCTAGAATTGAAGGCATACCAGCATTTCCTATTCAAGCTACCTCTTGTTCATGGTAGTTAAGAACTTAAGATTTTTTTATGTAAACTTCAAACTGATGTTGTATTTATCTTCGTACTAACCTGTAAATCTAAATCTTAGTGGCTCATGACTTGTACTACCAGTCATTGGGATAGTTGTATTGATTGTTCGCATTCTTATTTATTATTCTTGTTAATTTCTCATTAGAGTTGCATTTTGTGTTTAGAGCTTACCTAGCAGGTTGGGTTATGTGCTACCACGGCTTGGAGGGATTTTCGGCAGTGACATTTGACTTTGTATATATTTTGTATGTGGTTTGTATATATTTATACAAAAAATAATATGGCTACAGCTGTAGACATGTGATTTTTGACCCTCCCCGAAATTTCACCCATTTTAGCATGTAAATATTTAGTTTAGGCATAATATTGCCATTTCAGCTAATTTTGACTCCAGTAGTTTATTTCGTCACAAAAAATGAAAATTAAAAAAATATATTTTAGTTTACGTATCTTTCATAAAACTTAAAAAATATAAAATAGTACCTTATTTTTATTTTAATATGATATTGAAAATACAAAACAAAAATTGAAATTTAGTTTCATTCGTAGTATTTAGTTTTATATTTATTAGTTTATTTTAATTTAGAGTGATTTTTATATTTTTATAGATACATTGTATTATTTGATCTTTTAGCCTAAATTCAAATCCAAAAGACATGGTCCATCCCAAAATACCCAAGCCCATACAATCTCAACCCGCTACCCAAAATACCCATTCCCCATTATTAAAATCCTACCTCCTACACTTTAAAAAAAAAGATATTAGGAAACCTAGATAGAAAAATTAGAGAACCCTCCCCCATTTGAAAGGAGACCAGCACCGCAGAACCCCAAAGACTTCCAGGTTTTTCTTTCACTTGAGACAAAAAGAGAGGTCAGCCAGAGTTGCTCCATCTCTAATATAGAGTTTGTTAGAATTATTACTTGAGGAAAGAAAAATGATAAATTTCAAGCTGGAATCGAACTTTTTGAGATAAGAATTGGGTCGAGAAATTAGAAAGGTATTATCGGACAATTGAACTGCATTTAATGATATTGTCAGCGCCATTTTAAGCTATCAGCCCCTTATTTACTCCCTCGTATCTGGGATTTCCTCAATTAACTTCGTTTTTCGGTCAGTCCGAAGTTCCGTCTGAGGTCCCGACGCAATTCATGTTTGCCAATTTTATTTCCCGCCGGAGGTCCATGTGACTTTCCTCTTTGGTGGGTTGTTTGTTGGAGGCTTTGTATTTATTTGAATATTGAAGAAAGTTCCAGTCATTCAAGGTCCATCCTTTATCCATTTTATCTCATCAGGTTGATGAATGTTTTTTTTTTTGTGACAATATACATTTACCATGTGACTCACTTAATTTAATCATTTTTCTTGATATTAATTGCTTCATTATTTGATCTATGGTAGTGAATGTTTGATAATGGGATTTGGACTTAGTTTGTCAGATTAATTTGGCTCTTCTTGTGAATTTGTTTGTCTTGGTGAGTGTCGTGAGCACGTTATTTTTGCCTCGCATGAATTACTTCCATAAAAATCAAAACAAAATTATCTGTTTTATTGTTTGAAGTCTTGTGCAATTTTGTGAATTTTTATGATATTTTCTGTCATTGTTTATATTTATATATGTTTGATTATTGTGTATAAATTAATGAAAATGAAAAAAAAATATAAATATATATATTTGTTGCATTTTTATTTATTTTGCATTTTTTCTTAAAGAAGTAAATTAATTGTTCTACAAAAATAAAAATCACAAAAATATGCATTTTAAGTATTTAATGCCCAAAATTGTGTGTTTAGTATTTAATTATTCTTGTGATAATTACTACTTAGAGTTCATTAATTTTTTTTGGATAGTTTGGTCAATGATTAAATTAGGTTTGTATTTTTAATTAGGAAGAAAATTGAAAAGAAAAGAGAATAAAAGAGAGAAAATCAGATTGGGCCATTCAAGTTTAATTCTATCAAAGCCCAATCGGAAAAGTACCCAATACCTGGTTAAACCAGCCCAAATGAAGCCCCCACCCGGTCCAAATTGGCTGAGTCTTTCAGACCATCCAAACGACGTAGTATAATACCAATACTACATCGTTTCAATACAATTAATCGGAACCATTAACATCCACTTGATCCAACGGTCCCAAATGTTCCACCCTCACCCGATCCGGCCCTGACCCAGTTTCCCGAACCAATCCAGACCCCCACTTGACCAAAACGACACCGTTTCAATTAATTGTTTGATTTGATCCGTTGATCCATTTTCAATCCAACGTCCTGATTTGATAATTAATTTTAATATACCCAAATCCTTACGCCTACCCCAAACCAAATCCCCCCCCCCACCTCCTCGTCTCTCACCTCTTCAGAGACCAGACTTCAGACCACCGTCCTCCGCCGTGCAGCGCCGTCGGAAATCGCCTCACGGCGGCGGCCGGTATTCAATCGCCACAAAAATACACCACAAACTCATCTCACCCTCCCCATTCCAAATCCCCATTCCATTTCCTTCGAATCTTAGCCCATCTCGTCGAATATCAAGTTGAAGCCCTGAACCCTAGAGCCGCCACAAGATTTTTCGGTGGCGGCACCATCTCCTAACGACCCCAAATTCATACCCCAGAACCCCCTTGACCTTCTCTTTTATAATTTGTAGTTAGTCTTCTTCGAACACCTTTAGAACTCTTCGAATCATAGATCGAAACTCAGCCCTAAATTCCCAAAATCGTCCCAAACCGGAGGTTATTAAATTTTCGGGCCAAGTTTGGTTTTATTCGTGTGTTCTTGATAAGAACACATGATTAATATCATTTGGCCGTAAATTTAGAAGATCTGAAGGTTTCTTCAAAATAAACCAGTTGAATTGGTGAGTTTCTATTTTTTTTATGTTTATATTTTTAGTGTTACTCTGATTGTTCGTCTTCCTCGTCTTTGTGATGACCCGACCCGTTGTCTCATGTGTTACCGCCCCGTTTTCTCCATTTATTGCTTCTTCATGTTTCATTATCGGCATTTGGTGAGTTAGAGTCGAATTGGTTTGGTTTTGGTCGAAAATGAGACATTTAGTCTCTTTAAGGAAGGCTTGTATTGGAAAAGTCAACCGAATGTTGACTATCGAGTTAGAGGGCTCGGATGTAATTTTCGTGGATTCGGTTAGCTTCGGGAGATGATTTGTGACTTAGGAGTGCGATCGGAATTGATTTTGGAGGTCCGGTATAGAATTAGGCTTGAATTGGCGAAGTTAGTATTTTGGTGAATTCCGGTTGGTAGATGAGATTTTGATCCCGAGGGTCAGAATGGGATTCTGAGAGTTTCACTATCTTTGTTAGGTGATTTTGGAAGTGTGTGCAAAATTTCAGATCATTCGGAGGTATTTTGGTCGGGTTTTTGATCAAATGCGTATTTCGGAAGTTTTGAAGAAACTTAGGCTTGAATACAATGTGATTTAATGGTTTTAGCGTTGTTTGATGTGTTTTGATGATTGTAACAAGTTTGAACAATGTTTTAGGATGGGTTGGTGCTTTTGGTTGAGGTCCCGGGGGCCTCGGGGTGGTTTCAGATGATCAATCGGACCATTTTTGGACTCTAAAGGTAGCATGTTATCAGCTGTTGGTGTTGCAGAGGATTGTTCATCGCGTTCGCGGGGGGAGAGTCATGAACGCGTAGAGGAAATTTGAGGGAGCAGAATTTTGGCCTACGCGTTCGCGTTAGGGGGCCTCGCAATCGCGTAGGGGAGGCTGGTGAACCATCGCATTCGCGTAAAGGAGGATCGCGTTCGCGTAAGTGAAGGGCCAGGTCTTCGCGTTCGCGTGGATAAAGCTGCATTCACAAAGGGCATTTTTGGCAGAGTCATTATTTGGTCATCACGAACGCGGGAGGACCCTCGCGTTCGCGTAGAGTAAATTACCTGGGCAGAAGGGTTTTATTTGAATATTTCATCCGCGAGTCTATCTATTTTTCCTCCATTGTTGAGCACCTTGAGAGCTGTTTGGGAGAAATTAAATAGGGTTTTGACAGGAATTGATTGGAGGTAAGTCTCGTGACCTAGAAACATCGTTTTATCGAAGAATCAACCTTTAAATTCATGGAAGTTTGAGTAAAAATTTGAAAAACTAGGGCTTGACTTTTGAAATAAAAACATGGGATTTGAGGGGGCATTTGAACTCCGATTTTAGTAAATTTAATATGTATGGACTCGTGGAGAAACGAGGAATCCGGTGATAAGAATTTTGAAATTTTTGGAGAAGTGGGCCCGGGGCTCGGGTTTTGTCAACTTCGTGATTTTCAATGTTTATCGAGTCTTTTTGATTGGGTTATGTTCCTTTAGCCTATTGTAACGTATTCCTTATGGTTTTGATCAGATTCGACGCGCGAGGAGGTCGATTCGAGGGGAAAAGGCATAGCGACATAGATTTTGGGCCGGCTTGAGGTGAGTAATAGATGTAAATGATGACTTGAGAGTTTGAAACCCCGGAATATCGCATCGTAATGCTATATTGAGGTGAAACACGCACTCCATGATGAGTGTGGGGTCGTTTGTTTTGGGGATTGTGACTTAGTCCGTCCCGAGTGGTATTCATACTGTGTTTTCGACTAAGACTTGTTTGATAATCATCCTACTTGGATTTCATTGACACATTTGGGCTTTGTGCCGATTATCTGGATCCTTCAGGGATTACTATCACTGTTTTTCACATTATTTGACATATTAATGGATTTCAATCCTAAGTACAAATACTGTTTTGAAATACTCGGTCATTTTCTAATATTTGAAAACAAAAATACTATTTTATTGACATCCTGAGATGAGAACTGTTATTTGACATTGCCCGTGTGGCTTGTGTGAGTTTCTGGACTGAACATGGATTGGGATGCACGCCGCAGCGGTTTTATATAGATACTGGTGCCACGAGATGGCTTAATTATTTGCGCTTGGTCTGTAGGAGCCCCTCCGGAGTCTGTACGCACCCTCGGTGAGCGCCGTCGACATTAAACGGACCGGGCTGCACGCCGCAATGGGTACTGGGATGTACCATTCTATGTGTTGCATTGCATTCATGCATCATTATTTATCTATTTATCTGTCATGGTTCTTTCTGTACTGTTATTGCATTGACCTGTTATTTCACCGTTAAATGTCTGGGCTGCCAGTTATAGTTTACCTTGCATTATTTTCGTGATTTTTTATCTTCAGCCATTAGTTATGTTTATTACTCACTGGGTCGGAGTACTCACATTACTCCCTGCACTTTGTGTGCAGATCTAGGTGCATCACAGGCTGATTGAGGGCTATCTAGTAGGACAACAGTGCCGAAGAGCATTGAGGTAGCTGCATGGCGTTCGCAGCCTTGATCTTTCCTTCTTATCTCTACTCTTTATTTTCGCTCTTTTATAGACAGATTTGTATTAAGAGATACTCTATATTAGAGGCTCATGATCTTAACACCGGGTCCTAGTTGGGTCTTTTATTGTAGTATTTCGTTAAACTTTCAGTCATTACACTGCTACTTCCAGGATTTTTATAAAACAGTTTAGTATCTATTGTCTGAGCTTGCAATTTATGATCTGGTTAAGTCGGGAATATTGTTGAAAGGTCGGGCTTGCTTAGCAGTGTGTTAGGCGCCATCACGACCGGGGGTTGGGTCTTGACAAGTTAGTATCAGAGCCTAGGTTACTTGGTCTCATGAATCATGAGCCGGTTTAGTAGAGTCTCGCGGATCGGTACAGAGACGTATGTATTTATCCTCGAGAGGCTGCAGAACCTTTAGGAAAAACTTCATATTCTTGAAATTCTTGTCGTGCGACTTTGTTGATCCGAGAACTAAACTTTTGTATTCTATTCTCTCGCAGATGGCGAGAACTCTTGCTATCGAACGTGACGGACGACCACCATTACCACCCACTAGAGGCCGTGGATGCGATCGTGGTCGTGGTCGAGGCAGACCAGCGAGGGCAGAACCTATTCATCCACCAACTGCCCTGGTTTAGGACCGGCCTCCAGCTGTGGATGCTCCAGCAGCACCGGTTTAGGCACCGATAATGCCATTGTGATTCCGGGTCTCTAGGAGGCCTTGGCTCAGATACTATCTGTTTGCACTAGCCTGGCTCAGACAGTCTCAGCCACTACTGCAGCAGCTACTTCACAGACCGGGTGAGGCCATCAGACCCCCGCTGCTCGCACACCTGAGCAGGTTGTTCAGGGATTGCAGACACCGGGAGCAGCCACAGCTCAGCCAGTCGCCCCAGTTGCACCAGTTGCACCAGCTCCAGACTTTGTGGTTCCAGCTATGCCAGACGATGAGCAGCATCTTCTTGAGAGGTTCGGTAGACTCCATGATCCGACGTTTAGTGGTGGTGAGGGTGAGGATGCCCAGGGTTTTCTTGATAAATGCCAGCGTATGCTTCGCACCACAGAGATTTTGGAGTCGAGTGGAGTGGCTTTTACTTCTTTCCAGTTCTCAGGGCCTGCATTTACATGGTGGGAGGATTTTGAAAGGCGTAGGCCTGTTGGTGCAGCGCCCCTTACATGGCAGCAGTTCTCCACTCTTTTTCTGGAGAAGTACGTACCGCAGTCTTGCAGAGAGGAGTTGCACCGTCAGTTTGAGTGGTTGGTTCAGGGGGACATGTCTGTGACCCAGTACGAGATGAAATTTTTGCAGCTAGCTCAGCATGCTACTTGGATGATCCCGACAGATCGGGAGAGGATTAGGAGGTTCGTGGATAGCCTTAACTATTCACTCCACATTTTGATGACTAGAGAGAGGGTTTTGGGTGCCTCGTTCGAGGAGGTAGTTGATAATGCTCGTGATATTGAGATGGTTTGCCGCGGGGAGCGTTAGTAGAGGGAGGCCAAGAGGCCTCGAGGTTCAGGCAGTTTCAGTGGTGCTCCGTCTAGGGGCCAGTTCCAGCGTGGTAGAGGTCGTTCCTTCAGGCCTCCTCAGTCAGCTCGCCTAGAGTATAGTGGGGCTCCTTCAGGCCATGGGCATCAAGGATTCCAGCAAGGCCAACCTTCACTTAGTGCCCTTCCCGCACAGAGCTCCTCTCATGCCTCTTTAGCCCAAGGTTCGTCTGCAGCGAGGGTTCCCTTCAGTCCCCTTCTCCAGTACCATGAAGTTGCAACGAGTGCGGTAATTTTGGCCATATGAAGAGACAGTGTTCTCGACTTCGTGGTAGTCAGTCTCAGCAGAGGGATCAAACCTCATCTTCTACTCCATCTACTTTAGCACCCTCCTAGTTAGGTAGTTGTGGGGGCCAGGCAGCTAGGGGCTGCCCTAGGGGAGGAGACCGATCTGGCGGTGGCCAGGCTCGATTCTATGCTCTCCCAGATAGGAGGGACGCCATTGTATTGGATGCTGTTACCACAGGTATTATCTCAGTCTGCCACAGGGATGCCTCTGTCTTGTTTGATCCCGGTTCTACCTATTCCTATGTGTCTTAATATTTTACTCATCACCTGGGTACGACCCGTGGGTGTCCTGCTTTACCTGTGCATGTATCTACCCCCGTGGGTGATACTATTGTTGTAGACCATGTGTATCGTTCTTGTCTAGTGACTATTGAGGGTCTGGAGACCCGAGTTGACTTGTTGTTATTGAGCATGGTAGATTTTGATGTTATTCTGGTCATGGATTGGCTATCTCTGTGCCATGCTATTCTGGACTGTCATGCTAAGACAGTCACGTTGGCTATACTGGGTGTTCCGAGGATTGAGTGGCGTGGTATGACTGACTATGTGCCTAGCAGGGCGATTTCTTTCCTAAAGGCCCAGCGGATGGTTGGGAAGGGTTGTCTATCGTATTTGGCTTTCATGAGAGATGTTGGAGCTGAGACTCCCAGTCTTGATTCTGTTCCCGTTGTGAGTGATTTCTCTGATGTGTTTCCAGCAGACCTGCTGGGCATGCCGCCGGACAGGGACATTGACTTTGGTATTGATCTGGTGCTGGGCACTCAGCCCATTTCCATTCCTACGTATCGCAATGGCACCAATGAAGTTGAAAGAACTAAAGGACCAGCTGCATGAACCCCTAGATAAGGGGTTCATTCGTCCGAGTGTGTCACCGTGGGGTGCTCCGATCTTATTTGTGAAAAAGAAGGATGGCACAATGAGAATGTGCATTGACTACAGGAAATTGAACTAGGTGACAGTGAAGAACATGTATCCTCTGCCCCGTATTGATGATTTGTTTGACCAGCTTCAGGGGGCAAGGGTATTCTCCAAGATTGATCTCCGTTCAGGCTATCACCAGTTGAAGATTAAGGATTCAGATATTATGAAGACTGCTTTCAGGACTAGATATGGGCACTATGAGTTTTTGGTTATGTCCTTCGGGCTGACTAATGCCCCAGCCGCGTTCATGCACTTGATGAACAGTGTATTTCGGCCATATCTGGATTCATTTGTGATTGTTTTTATTGATGACATCCTGGTGTACTCGCGTAGCCAGGAGGATCACGCACAACACTTGAGAATGGTATTACAGAGATTGAGGGAGGAGAAGCTTTATGCAAAGTTCTCCAAGTGTGAGTTTTGGCTTGGGTCAGTGGCTTTACTGGGGCACGTGGTGTCCAGTGATGGTATTCAAGTTGATCCGAAGAAGATAGAGGCAGTACAGAGTTGGCCTAGACCATCCTCAGCCATAGAGATTCGGAGTTTCCTTAGTTTGGCGGGTTATTATCGTCGGTTCGTCCATGGTTTTTCATCTATTGCTTCGCCTTTGATCAAATTGACACAGAAGGGTGCACCATTTGTGTGGTTGGATGAGTGCAAGGAGAGCTTTCAGAAGCTCAAGATAGCTTTGACCACAACTCCAGTATTGGTATTGCCATCAACTTCAGGTTCTTACGCTGTATATTGTGATGCTTCGTGAGTTGGTATTGGATGTGTGTTGATGCAGGAGGGTAGAGTTATTACATATGCTTCTCGTCAGTTGAAGCCCCAAGAGAAGAACTACCCTGTACATGATTTGGAGTTGGCTGCTATAGTTCATGATTTGAAGATTTGGAGGCACTATTTATATGGTGTATCTTGTGAGGTATTCACTGATCACCGCAGTCGTCAGCATCTATTCACGCAGAAGGATCTTAATTTGAGGTAGCAGAGGTGGCTTGAGTTACTCAACGACTATGATATTACCATTTTGTACCATCCGGGAAAGGACAATGTAGTGGCTGATGCTTTGAGCCGGAAGACGGTGAGTATGGGTAGTCTGGCATACATCCCAGTTGGGGAGAGGCCCTTTGCAATTGATGTCCAGGCTTTGGCCAATCGGATGGTGAGGTTAGATATTTCGGAGCCTAGTCGGGTGTTGGCTTGTGTGGTTTCTCGGTCTTCCTTGTATGACCGCATTAGAGAGCGCCAGTATGATGATCCGCATTTTATTGTACTTAAGGACATGGTTCAGTATGGTTATGCCAGGGATGTGACTATTGATGATGATGGCGTGTTGAGGATGCAGGGCCAGATTTGCGTGCCCAATGTGGATGGGCTTTGGGAGTTGATATTAAAGGAGGCCCACAGCTCGCGGTATTCCATTCATCCGGTTGCTGCGAAGATTTATCAGGATTTGAGGCAGCACTACTTGTGGAGGATAATGAAGAAATATATATTGTGGGTTATGTAGCTCGGTGTCTCAACTGTCAGTAGGTTAAATATGAGCATCAGAGGCCCGGTGGTGTACTTCAGCGGATGGATATTCCAGAGTGGAAGTGGGAGAAGATTACCATGGATTTTTTGAGTGGTCTCCCTCGTACCTCGAGGAAGTTTGAATCGATTTGGGTGATTGTGGATCGGCTGACCAAGTCCGCGCACTTCATTCCGGTGTGTACTATCTATTTTTCGGAGCGGCTGGCATGGATTTTCATCCGGGAGATTGTTCGGTTGCATGGGGTCCCTGTTTCTATTATCTCAGATAGGGGTACTCAGTTTATTTCTCAGTTTTGGAGGACTTTTCAGCGAGAGATGGGTACACAGGTGGAGCTGAGCACAACATTTCATCCTCAGACGGACGGGCAGTCCGAGCGTACTATCCAGATATAAGAGGACATGTTGCGTGGATGTGTCATTGATTTTGGTGGTTCTTGGGCTGAGTTCTTGCCACCTGCGGAGTTTGATTACAACAACAACTATCAATCCAGTATCCAGATGGCGTCGTATGAGGCCTTATATGGGAGACGGTGTAGATCTCCGGTTGGTTGGTTTGAGCCTGGCGAGGCTAGACTATTGGGGATAGAGTTGGTCCGGGGTGATTTAGAGAAGATGAAAGTGATCCAGGAGAGACTTCGTATAGCTCAATCGCATCAGAAGAGTTATGCGGACCGAAAGGTTCGAGATATATCTTATATGGTGGGTGAGAAGGTCTTGTTCAAGGTTTCGCCCATGAAGGGCATTATGAGATTTGGGAAGAAAAGGAAGCTGAGTCCGCGATTCATTGGGCCTTTTGAGGTACTTAGGAGGATTGGGGAGGTGGCCTATATGCTTGCTTTTCCACCCAGCTTGTCGGGGGTTCATCCAGTATTCCATATTTCTATGCTTCAGAAGTATGTTGGGGACCCGTCTCATGTGTTAGACTTCAGCACGGTTAAATTGGATGATGATTTGACCTATGATGTGGAGCCAGTGGCTATTTTGGATCGTCAGGTTCGGAAGTTGAGATCAAATGATATAGCTTCGGTGAAGGTGCAGTGGAGAGGTCGGCCCGTGGAGGAGGCTATCTGGGAGACCGAGCAGGAGATACGTAGCAGATATCCTCACCTATTTGAGGCTTCAGGTATGTTTCTTGACCCGCTCGAGGATGAGAGTTTGTTTAAGTTGGGGAGGATGTGACGAACCGACCCGTCGTCTCATGTGTTACCGCCTCGTTTTCCCCGTTTATTGCTTCTTCATGTTTTATTATCAGAATTTGGTGAGTTAGAGTCGAATTTGTTTGGTTTTGGTAGAAAATGAGACATTTAGTCTCTTTAAGAAAGGCTTGTATTGGAAAAGTCAACCGGATGTTGAATATCAAGTTAGAGGGCTCGGATGTGATTTTCGGCGATTCGGTTAGGTTCGGGGGATGATTTGTGACTTAGGAGTGCGATCGGAATTGATTTTGGTGGTCCGGTGTACAATTAGGCTTGAATTGGCGAAGTTAGTATTTTGGCAAATTCCGGTTGGTAGGTGAAATTTTGATCTGGGTGTCGGAATGGGATTCCGAGAGTTGCAGTAGCTTCGTTAGGTGATTTTGGAAGTGTGTGCAAAATTTCAGATCATTTGGAGGTGTTTTGTTTGGGATTTTGATCATATGCATATTTCGGAAGTTTTGAAGAAACTTAGGCTTGAATCCGATGTGATTTAATGGTTTTAGCGTTGTTTAATGTGTTTTGATGATTGGAGCAAGTTTGAATAATGTTTTAGGATGGGTTGGTGCTTGTAGTTGAGGTCCCGGGAGCCTCGGGGTGTTGGTGTTGTAGAGGATTGTTTATCACGTTCGCGGGGGGAGAGTCCCGAACGCGTAGAGGAAATTTGAGGGAGCGGAATTTTGGCCTACGCGTTCGCATTAGGGGGCCTCGCGATTGCATAGGGGAGGCTGGTGAACCATCGCGTTCGCGTAAAAGAGGATCGCGTTCGTGTAAGTGAAGGGCCCAGGCCTTCGCGTTCGTGTGGATGAAGCCGCGTTCGCGAAGAGCATTTTTGGCGGAGTCATTATTTGGTCATCGCGAATGCGGGAGGACCCTCGCGTTCGCGTAGAGTAAATTACCTGGACAGAAGGGTTTTATTTCAATATTTCATCTGCGAGTCTATCCATTTTTCCTCTATTGTTGAGCACCTTGAGAGCTTTTTGGGAGAAATTGAAAAGGGTTTCGACGTGAATTGATTGGAGGTGAGTCTCGTGACCTAGAAACATCGTTTTATCGAAGAATAAACCTTTAAATTCATGAAAATTTGAGTAAAAATTGGAAGAACTAGGGCTTGACTTTTGAAATGAAAATTTGGGATTAGAGGGAGCATTTGAACTCCGATTTTCGTAAATTTGATATGTATGGACTCGTGGCAAGACGAGGAATCAGGTGATGTGAATTTGTAATTTTTTGAGAAGTGGGCCCGGGGCTCGGGTGTTGCCAACTTCATGATTTTCAATGTTTTTCGAGTCTTTTCGATTGGGTTATGTTCCTTTAGCCTATTGTAATGTATTTCTTGTGGTTTTGATTAGGTTCGACGCGTGAGGAGGTCGATTCGAGGGGAAAAGCATAGCGAGCAAGATTTTGGGCCGGCTTGAGGTGAGTAATAGATGTAAATGATGACCTAAGGGTTTGAAACCCCGGAATACTGTATCGTAATGCTATATTGAGGCGAGACACGTACTCCATGATGAGTGTGTGGTCGTTTGTGATTGGGGATTGTGACTTAGTCCGTCCCGAGTGGTATTCATACTGTGTTTTTGACTAAGACTTGTTTGATAATCATCCTACTTGGATTTCATTGACACATTTGGGCTTTGTGCCGATTATCTGGATCCTTCAGGGATTACTATCACTATTTTTCACATTATTTGACATATTAATGGATTTCAGTCCTAAGTACAAATACTGTTTTGAAATACACAGTCATTTTCTAAGATTTGAAAACAAAAATACTATTTTATTGACATCCTGAGCTGAGAACTGTTATTTGACATTGCTCGTGTGTCTTGTGTGAGTTTCTGGACTGAACATGGATCGGGCTGCGTGCCGCAGTGGTATTATATAGATACTGGTGCCACGAGATAGTTGATTATTTGCACTTGGGCTGTAGGAGCCCCTCTGGAGTCTGTACACACCCCAGTGCGTGCCGTCGACATTAAACGGATCGGGCTGCACGCTGTAGCGGGTACTGGGATGTACCATTCTATGTATTACATTGCATTCATGCATCATTATTTATCTGTTTATTTGTCATGGTTCTTTCTGTACTGTTATTGCATTGACCTGTTATTTCACCGTTAAATGTCTAGGATGCCAGTTATAGTTTACCTTGCATTATTTTCGTGATTTCTTATCTTCAGCCACTAGTTATGTTTATTACTCACTGGGTCGGAGTACTCACATTACTCCCTGCACCTTGCATGCAGATCCAGGTGCATCACAGCTGATTGAGGGCTATCTAGCAGGACAGCAGTACCAGAGAGCATTGAGGTAGCTGCATGGCGTTCGCAACCTTGATCTCTCCTTCCTATCTCTACTCTTTATTTTCGCACTTTTGTAGACAGACTTGTATTAAGAGATACTCTGTATTAGAGGTTCATGATCGTGACACCGGGTCCTAGTTGGATATTTTATTGCAGTGCTTCATTAAACTTTCAGTCATTACACTGCTACTTCCTGGATTTTTATAAAATAGTTTAGTATCTATTGTCTGAGCTTGCAATTTATGATCTAGTTAAGTCGGGAATATTGTTGAAAGGTCGGGCTTGCCTAGCAGTGTATTGGGCGCCATCACGACCGGGGGTTGGGTGGTGACAGTCTTCTTTTCTTTTCCTGATCAATTTTAATTGAAATTCGATCAATTATCTGGTATAAATTATTTCTATTCACTGTTGTTTCTTTAGATTGATTTTGTGGATTTATTTCGGGTATCAGTTTGTTTTGAGACTGTAAAATTGCATTTTTGTTTAATAACTTAGTCAGAATAATTGGGATCACTTCAATAGTTGGTTTAACATTTTTGTTTAATTATATTGATAAGAACTGATTAGTGTAATTTTAATTCAACCAGTCACCTAATTAAGAAGCTTCCAGTGGATGGTAGGGTAGAAATAGCATTACTGAATTTAGATAATAGCACTAGCTGAGTGAAAAATTTTAAAATGAGAAGATAGTTGGTAATGAAAGCTGCACTAGTATTTGTTTAAAGGACTGAAATAGAGAACAAAAAAGAGAAGTCGTTAGTGGGAGGGCACTCTTAAAATTCCTATTTAAGAAGCTGTGAATCACACATTGAAGAAGAGAGTTGAAGTGAGTAAAAAGAAGATTTTGAAATCCGAAGATACACAAACACATAAAGAATCTGGAAAAAAAGAAGGACATAAGCAAGAGTCTGTAGAAATAATACTGTTTCATCCCAGTTGAGCAAAAAAACTCGAAAATACTACTGTTCTATCGAAAAAATCTTTGAATCTTTGAGTAATTAATAGAGAAATGAGCTGAAGTGTGTGTGATATTTAAGTTTGGGTCCATTTTTGTTGGAATTAATGCCTGAACCTTGTGTGGAGTCATTTGAGTTCAAAAACTATTTTCAAGTGATATTCTCAAGCATTTTTTATCCAAATTTGTTGTTGCTGCTTCTCTTTGGGCCCCCTTTTTTTATCACTTCTGGTTTATATATTGCTGTTCCAGGTACAAACTCTAACTTTTAGGATGTAAATTTGAATTGAAGATGGAATGAAAAGTACTTGTTTAATTTCTGTTAACAATTTCAATAATTTTAGCATTGATTCTGTTTTGTATGCTTATGTGTTAAAACATTAGATTCAAAAAATGTAATAAGATAGTCAGATTATGTTATTGTGATGTAATCCTGAGATGGGTTGTTGGACTATTGGAAATCATGCTGAATTTAGATTTTGATTGTTTGAGTTTAAGTCTGAAAGTCACTCGAATTTAGCCTGGAAATTCATAATCAATACTCTTGTATAGTATATCTTGAAACTTGCTTGCATTTTAGCTGTAGTTAATTGATATTCTTATAGAGATTTGTGTATGAATAGTTAAATTAAATAGAAGTGTTACCCGTTATAGCTTGAGGTTCCATATGTTTAAGATTTAGGAGTGCAACATGATTTAGGGTGATTTTTAGTGAGCTGGTGGGTATATTTATGTATACATGCAGAACTTTGCTTCATATGGTTGGTCTATAAGTTGAATTTATGGGTGTTTGTTTCAGTGTTTATTTCACTTAGCGTATAGCATCACTATTAAATGAATGTTGGATTTTTCACCATCGAATTTGATGGATGGTTGAGCCAATTTTATAGGCATCTTTGTTTGCTTTTCCAAATTGGGCCTGTATTCTAAATGGTTGATGCATTAGGATTTGGCTTTGGAGGTTGGGCTTAGTGTTGGCCCATTTCGTGTTCATTGTAGTCTCTTCTCTATATTTAGTAGTTATTTCATGTGCTTGTATTATGTTGATGCTTACTAATGTTTTTTCTTCATTGAATCAGTAGTTAGAAATTAGTTTAATTGAGCAGATAGTGCTTTAATTAAAAGTGAGCAGTAGGATGGGTCAATTTCAGTTCGCACAAAATTGGCCAAATAATACTTTTCATGTAGGCCCAAGATCTTTAAGACAAACAAAATGGTCCGTTAATAATTAATTAACATCATAGTATATTTTAGGCACTCCCAGTTGAAATACGATTGTGGTTGCGTATACGTTGGCGTCACACGACCATAATCCTAAAATTAATTCGGAGTATGCGTTCGCGCAACTTCGCTCAATCTTTGCTTAATAATAAAATAGGTTACAAGCTTTTAATTATTTTCTTTAGTTCACATAAGGTCATTAAAATCACATAGGGCCATCTTAGTAATTACATAAATTAGATATAAATTGATAAAATTCGTAGCATATCCTATAGGATCGTTTAAAAATATGATTGTGGTTGCGTATACGTTCACGTAATATGACCATAGTCCTGAATTAATTTAGAGTATGCGCTCGCGTAATTTCGATCAACCTTCTTTAAATAATAAAATAAGTTACAAACATTAATTATTTTTAGTCTACACAGCTCATATGGCCCCGTATAAATTTCGAAGCCTAGATATTAAATGTGATTAAATCTTTAGAAACTCGGGTAAGCCATTTAGAAAATCTCCATGGCTTCCCGCAAAGTTAATAATGTGCAGTTGCTTTAGGCACGTTATTCAATAATTTTACCTTCTTAAACTCGTGTGCTCATTTATGTGACCCAAATCACAATCTCAACGATGTTAAAATATATCAAAAACTACGAATGCATTTATGTGACGTGGTCCGAGGCGTGTTTTAATAATGTTATAATTTTCTCTTAAAAATGATTAAAAAGCGGTGAAAGGTAAATTCACATAGGTTCTAAAATTAGTAATTATACAATTTAGTCAAGCCAAGTATGACCAAAGCGACCGTGCAAGAACCACGGAACTCGGAAATGCCTAGCACCTTCTCCCGGGTTAATAGAATTCCTTACTCGAATTTCTGATTCGCGGACCGTAATATAGAGTCAATATTTTCCTCGATTCGGGATTCAATCGGTGACTTGGGACACCATTAATTATCCCAACTGGAGACTCTGAATCTTAGAGGTGGACAAGGCCGTAGACATGTCATACCCAAAACCATACACGTGATACCGTCTGCAAAACTTCTAAGAAAACATAACCATAATATATATAAGTCGGGACAGGGCTCCCTACGTCCTCATGAAACAACCTAACATATTCAGAACCCTGACTTGGTGATACTCCAAGAAGAGTGGATCTCACCAACCAAAAGCTGACATCTGGAGGAAGTCTACAGTAGAGGGTCCTTGCCTCATCCTATGTGAAAGCCTCGATCAGACACACTTCGAAGCGGAATCTCCATATCTTTATTAGTTACCTTTCTCCTCTTTTCCCGAGTACTATCCTCTTCCTCTTCCTATCCCATAACATACATAGACGAACCTTGATTGATGGACTCTTAAGACTGTAGACTATCTAGAACCTCAGAAGAGCTGGTGTCCGCAGATATCCTGACATAGTTTTGAGCCTGAGGGGAGCCCGGTTGTGCCAATCCTTGAACCACTCCATTATAACCTGATCAATAGGCCCTGATAATGAAACCAAGGGCATTGGTGAGGTCGGAACTCCTCTCACCCCATCTGCTGTCGAAGTGATCGAAACAACTCAAACGGATGACTCATATGGATCCTTGGATGGATCCTCTTCAATAGAACCCATGATCTCCGATGGGTCTGACTCCATAGTGTAACTTATATATCCTTCTATCACTTTCATAGCCTTATGACCCATGCTAGCAGCTTGCTCTTGTCGTCTAGTAGTAATAGGAATCACTAAAAACATAAATAAGGTAAAGATTAGGACTGGATACTTATGACTCTGTTCCATCGCACAATCTGGATTAAAAAGAAAATTAACAATCCTACATATCATGTAGCCTCCTGTTTATAAGTGTGGTGCACAACACACCCATAAATAGGACTCTACGAGACACGGTTTGTAGACAACCCTAGGATAGAACTTCTCGGATACCATTTTTGTCACGACCCAAACCGATGGGCCACGATGGGTGTCCGAGTCCTACCTGTTGAACACCATTAAGCATGTGTCTAAGATATAAACATGAATAACATCTGCTGAAATGCAAGAATAATATGCGTGAGGAAAACCTGTCCAAAATACATATATACATATACGTGCGAATTACGTAGGGCGAGCCGATAAGGCTGCTATAGACAACTACATATTCAAAACTGGAAGCCAACAAGGCTACATACTACCCAACTATACATGACTGTATATAGACCTCTAAATGAATATACAACTGTACAAGGACAGTATTGGGCCCCGTCTTACCCATATATGTATACAAACATATCATACCAAAATCAAAAGCAGTTCTAGATCAAGTGGATCACACTAACTCTCATTGATCAAGGATTCTAAGAAAGGGGACCGTCAACTTGTCTACCTGTACCTGCGGGTACAAAACGCAGGCCTCGGGAAATAGGGCGTCAGTACAAATAATGTACTGAGGATGTAAGGCATAAAAATTAGTACATAACAGACATAGATGAAACATGGAATAAGGAATTCCGCATGTAAGTCTAAATAACTTTGCAAATCCTGAAACAATCATAATATCATGCACGTGCGTGTAAATGTCATGTCATGCATAGATATAGGTTTACATAACATCATCAAGCGTCTGAGGGCATCCCATTACATCATCTCAGCCACTGTGGGCAAAATCATCAACATATACCAACTGATCAGGTGGTAGTATGTATATAACGCCGTAACCTTTTCCCGTGTTGCATACACATATAAGTACATATATATATATATATATATATATGTATATACATAACGCCATCTAGTCATGGATCAATGTATATGTATAAATGAATGAAATGCACAAAAACATGTTAATAAGATCAATAAAACTTTCGGATAAACTTTATCAACTACGTATTTTTTTGATACCCATGAACAGAGGATGTAATAATAAGATGCATGGAAATTCAAGAACATAGGCACCTTTAATACTTCTATGAATAGAGTCATTTATGGAAGTTGTGCATTTGTTTGTTTCATTTGTGTCGTATAGATCTTGCCAAAAGTAAAGAAGGGATAGCCTTAATATACCTGAGTCGATTCTCTTGACAATCCCTCTAACACACTTTACTTGCGACAAAACACGTAACGGCAAGATCGAAATAGGGGACAATCCCTATTATATTCTTGAGAAAGATTGCACCGTACTTCCTTATAATTGCCAAATCTTATGTTCTGATATATAACTCTCACGTTATTAAGAAAGGATATATGACTCTTTCTTAAGAATGGAGTTAAGAATGGATATGTGACTCTTTCTTAAGAGTGGATATGTGACTAACGTTTTTAAGAATGCCAAATCCCACATCTATAATCTTGCCACATAATGTAGTGTCTTAAGAGTCACAATTCATAAGGTGGCTTATTTCCATGTTGGGGAGGGTTAAATCTTATCCAACTCTTTAATTAATTACCAAATAATTCCTTAATTAACTAGGCAATCTCCCATTACCCAATAATTAATTAATTACCTACATAATTAAAAATTACCTCAACTTACTTAAAATACTACTCACTTTTAACATACCTTATACACCTTAATATCATGGTTATTAGTACCTTGTATGACATTAGTCCATAAATATCGGGTATTATAGCTCAGAGCGTATTTTATCCCAAATCGATAATCTTAGACAAAACCCATTTTCTTTGATTCGTTTACCCTTTAACCTTCACGGCACTTTACTTATCTCTTATTTTAAGTAGCATGAAGGCTTATATCCTAAAAATAATCTCATCCCTGAATCCACATCAATTAACTTACGGCGAAATTGTAACGTACGAAAATGTAAGATGTAAGCAATTATACAAATCCTACAAAGATGTTATAACTCTAGAATATTATGTGGGTACAACGCCGAGGAGTGGCAGTAAGGGTATTCCCCAGGATGTTATTGATAAATAAGTGTGAATGAACACTTGAGACATAAGGAGCTAGTGCGAGAGGTAAGTTAAGACAAAGAAATAACCCAAGAGAGATTATGCGAAATATAGATATGAGAATGGGCCAATGAGTAGTTATTCAGAAAGTGCCTAGTTATTGCAAGATAAAAAGATACAAACAAAAACAATAGATCATGCAAGATAAACATAGTGAACCCCAACATGGGGAATTCAGTCTTGCAGATATGACATCATGATCCTTGAGAAATATTCAGATAGGAATTGGGGTAGTTAAAGGTACCATATGAGTGTTACTGAAATAAAAGAGAATGCCACTAGGAAGACAATCAAAATATCAAGTTCTAAAACAATCCTACAAGCACATGGCCGTAAACTATGAATAATTATAGGCGAGGAAGGACATCAAAATTTCCATCGAGTATTCGGTGTAATAAGCTCGTAGTTTCACAAGAGTCAGAGGATCCTCCCTAAGTACTACAATGAAAGACTATCCAAGGAAATAAAGAAGAAGGCTTCAATCTAAGCACAGTGACCTAAAAAGGAAATGGTCGTGTAACAACAGTCTCACAACAACATTGTATGCACTTCATAAAAAAGTGGCACCTACTATGTCTAATGAACAGGGAGTAAAATCAGAAGTGATATTAAAGATCATATGAGTTGTATGGAATAATATGTGTGGGCACTAAGATAAGCTAAGTAGGAATGCAACAAGGAGGCAGAAAGACCAGAAAAAGTAACTGCTTATGTTTAAAGAAAGCTGAGAAGGAACAAAAATAATTATTCGATCAATGATCCAAAGTTAGTTACGTCATGAACGCATTTAAGAGTTCAGAGTATTATCCATACAACATATATGTTGACAATTATACAGCCGTAGAAGACTCCGATATAAGTTAAAAGAAAGAATTGAGTCCAGGTCATAGACAAAGGATTGAATTATTAGAAGATTTTATCCTGGATACTCCATAGCGTCCATGAAAGGCTAAAGTAATATCATGAGCCGCAGATTAGAAGGTAGCTTAAGCATAAAGGCTGATTAGAAGAAGGAGGAAACTAAAGAGTTATATCAACAAAGTAAATCAGGAGACTGATTATGTGACGACCCAAAGGGTCATCACCGTATTTCTCCCTTTTTCTGCACTTCCGAGGCCTTAGAAACCTCGTTTTTAGTTGCCTCGATTTGCGTGCATACTCCGAGCACGAAGCCGGAAAAAGTTTATGTTAAAATATGTGAATTTTGTGAAAAATTTGAAGAATTTTGAAATTAATATTAATATAGTTGACTTTGGTCAATATTTTGAATAAACGGACCCGGATACGTGATTTGACGGTCCCGGAGGGTCCGTAGAAAAATATGGGACTCGGGCATGTGCCCGGAGTCAAAATCCGAGGTCCAGAACCCGAGTAAAAGAATTATTCTGTTAAATTATTTTCTGGAATTATTAAGGAAAAATGGAAATGAAAATGAGTTAGAAAATATAGGTATCGGGCTCGTATTTTGGTTCCGACGCCCGGTACAGGTCTTAAATATGCGTTAAGCGCTTTCTGTGAAATTTGGTCGAAATCGGACGTCGTTTGACGTGTTTCGGACCTAAATATCTAAAGTTGGAAGTTATGAACTAGAAATGAAAAAATGATGGTTTTGAGGTTTGATTCCTGGATTTTGATGTTATTTTAGCGATTTGATCGCTCGAGTAAGTTCGTGGAATGTTATTGAGTTAGTGTGTGTGTTTGGTTGGGAGCCCCGAGGGCTCGGGAGTGATTCGGAGGTGGTTCGGGGTGGTTTTACACTTAGAAAATGCATCAGATGTTTCATGTTGTTGCAGACAGGCTTTTGTTCTTCGCGAACGCAGCCCTACGTCGCGTTCGCATTTCACTGCCAGTCCTCCCTTTCGCGTTCGCGTACCATTGTCGCATTCACGTAGTCTTGTGATCCTATGCAACGCATTCGCATTCAACCCTTCGCGAACGCGTAGACCAAGTCTGAACCCCCCCCCCCAGTCTCCTTCTATGCGTTCGCATAGAACCTTCGTGAACGCGTAGAGTCCCAGGCCTGCCTCCTTCGCGAACGCAACACCATGTCGCGAACGCATAGCACAAAAGTGCCCAGTGATTTTAAAGCTTAAAAACATTTCGGGATTTTTGCAGTTATTTCACACGAGCTCCTCCCTTAAACACTCCATAGGCGATTTTCTAGCTTCTCTTCCTCCATAACTCGTTGGGTAAGTATTCCTAACTTCATTATCTCCTAATTCTTTCATCTAAATAATAATTTTCTAGCCCTAAATCATGAATTCAAGGTAGAAAATGGGGGTTTTGGGTAGAACTAGGGCTTTAGGAATTTTGGGTGATTCAACCTCAATTTGGGGTCGAATCTTGAAACAAATTGCATATTTGAACTCGTGGGGTTATGGGTGATTGGATTTTGGTCCGAGCCTCGAGTTTGGACCATGTGGGCCTGGTGTCGGATTTTGGTATTTTTGGAAGAATAATAGGAAATTCATTTCTAGGCTATGGGATTATGTTGTTGAGCCTCAATTGATATTATTGAATTAATTGTGTCTAGATATCATTGTTTCGGAGTTGGATTCTAAAGGAAAGGCGGTTTTAGAGCCTTGATTGCTATTTTCGGATTGAGGTAAGTGTTTGATCTAACTTTGGCTTGAGGGAATAGGATTAGAGTATCATAAATTGCTATTTGCTAAATGATAGAGTGCGGTGTATAGGCATGGTGATGAGTATCTATACACCGGAGTCTAGCATGACCGTGGGTCTTTGTTTGTACTTATTTTTGGTATATTTTTGGAACTCTTCCAAGCTAATTAATGATTTCTACATAATGTGAAGAGTTTGAGGATAAATTATGAAATGTTAATGCTTTGGAGCGTTGGCTCGAACGATAAAATTACTATTGAGTAGGAGATGAAAGTATTGGAAAGAGTTGTGATTAATCCCTTGTCGGGATGGTTTGAGTATATTAGATATCTCCCTTGCCGGGATGTGAAAGCTGTTGTTATTGTCCCCTTTCTGGGATTTAGTTATTTACTTGTGTTTTCCCTTGCCAGGACATTTCTTATTATTGTTTATTTCTCTCGCCCGTTTGGTTGTGATTGTTGTTTGGGTGAGGAAGAGTGATAATGCACGAAAGGTCATTCCGTACCATTTTTGATTATATTTGCACGAAGGGTCATTCTGTGCTATGTTTTGACTATTTATGCACAAAGGGACATTCCGTGCTCTGATTTGACTATATTTGCACGAAAGGTCATTCCGTGCCATGAAATGAGAGTTATGTGAGGGAAAGCACGAAGGGTGATGCCGTGCATTTTTTTGATTGCTTTGGGTGAGGATGAGAGTAAAAGCACGAAGGTTGATGCCGTGCAACTGTTGAATTTCTTATTCTTTGGTAATTATTATTGTGCCCTGTTTCGTAATTACGTTGATGACTTTTATATTCGGATTGTACTCCCCCATAACATGTTTCCCCCCTTTTAACTGTATAGTTTCAGTATTTCTTTTCCTTTTATTGCATATATATATGTTGAACTGCACAGGTTGAATTGGTAGTCCTATCTAGCCTCATCACTACTTCACCTGGGTTAGGCCAGGAACTTACCAGCCCATGGGGTCGGTTGTGCTAATAATACACTTTTGTGCTTTTGAACAGATTATGGTACTGGAGCAGCTTTTGGACCACAGCAGTAGCACACCGAGCGGGAGCTGACTTCAGTCCAGAGACTTACGAGGTAGCCTAGCTGGCGTTCGTAGGCCGAAGTCCCTTCCTTTATTTCAGTTTGTTTTCATTGTACCGAGACAGACATATGTATGTTCTTTCTATGCAGACTTATTTGTAGTACTCTTTAGTAGTCCGTGAGCTAGTGAAACTAGATTTTGGGTAGAGATATGTTTTAAACTTTCGCATTTTGTATTTATTTTATTAAACTTAAAGTCTTCTGCACTTATTTAATTATTTTCAGTATATTTTTATTGTTGAGGTTGATTAGAGAATGTTTGAAGTTTGGCTGGCCTAGCTTCGTTAGTAGGCGCCATCACGACTCTCGATGGTGGGAAATCCGGATCATGGCAAGTTGGTATTAGAGCTCTAGGTTGCATAGCTCTCGCTACTCACGGACAAACTCGGTAGAGTCTGAGGGATCTGTACAGAGACGTCCCTATTTATCCCCCAGAGGCTACAGAGTTGGGAAAAATTTCACTTTTGTTCTTTCTTGTCGTGCGGTTCTGTTTCTCAATTGTTGATTGTCTTTCTACTCTGTTCTTTCGCAGATGGCGAGAACACGTGCTTCTTCTTCTACCGCGCAGTAGCCTGAGCCCCCAGCAGTAGCTCCTGCGAGGGACAGAGGCCGAGGCCGTGCCAGAGGCCGAGGCAGGGGCAGGGGCAGAGCTCAGCCCCGAGCAGTAGTTCCAGAGGTGGAGCCTCAAATTGACTATGATGAGGAGGTTCCAGCCCCAGCAGCTCCAGTGGACCCAGCTCAGGTCCCAGGAGGGGTCATGTTCACCCCAGATCTTCAGGATGCTCTAGTCAGATTGGCAGGATTTATGGATAGAGTCACTAGAGCGAGTTTGCTGCCAGTAGCACCAGCCACTTCTCAGGATGGAGGAGGGGTTCAGACTCCTGCTATGTGTACTCCGGAGCAGGTAGTTCCCCAGACTCAGATCCCAGTGGTTCAGCCACCAGTGGCAGCTCAGACAGGTATTACATCTCAGGCCGTCGATGGAGCGGCAAAGTATTCAGATGCTTTGTGGAGATTTGATCGGTTATCCAAGCTCTTTACCACCACTTTCAGCGGTGCTTTATCAGAGGATCCACAGGATTTTATATTCAACTGTCATGAGATTCTCAAGACCATGGGTATAGTGGAGACCAGCGGGGTCGATTTTTGCACCTTCCGGCCTGCAGGATCCGGCAAGACATGGTGGAGAGATTTTTGCCTATCTAGACCAGCAGGGTCTCCAGCTTTGACATGGGATTAGTTTGCAGAGTTTTTCTTGGAGAAGTTTCTCCCTGTTACTCAGCGGGAGGCACTTCGTAGGCAGTTTGAGCGCCTCCAGTAGGGCTCCATGACAGTTACGCAGTATGAGACTAGATTTGTTGACTTGGCATGCCATGCGGTTGTGATACTCCCTATGGAGCGAGAGAGGGTCCAGAGGTTTATTGATGGATTGATTTAGCCGGTCCGTCTCCAGATGGCCATGGGAGTTGGTAGTGATATTTCCTTTCAGGAGGCGGCCAATGCGACCCGCAGAGTTGAGATGGCCCTCTCACGAGGGGGTAGTCAGATGTCGGACAAGAGGCCTCGTCATTCTGGTAGGTTCAGTGGTACCTCGTCTGGAGGTAGGGATTCCTATGGTAGAGTTCAGTCACCAAGGCCCTTTCAGTCCGCGCTTCAGGTTTCTCATGGTACTCCAGGCAGCAGTGGTACTCAGCAGTACTATTCAGATCAGCAGCCTACCAGTGCACCCCCACTTCAGAGATTCAGGTTAACACATTCAGGTCGACAGGGCCAGCAGTCCCAGCAGCTGAGATCTTATTATGGTTGTGGTGACCTCGGTCATATTGTTAGGTTTTGCCCTCGAGAATCGGGAAGCTCTCAGTAGCAGAAGGGTTCTCACCCCATGATTCAGGCAACAGGTGATCCACAGCCCGCCCAGCCAGCTAGAGGCGGGGGTAGGGATCATAGAGGTGGATGTAGGGACCATAGAGGTAGAGCTCGGACTGGCAGAGGCAGAGGTCAGCTAGTGGTTGATCGTCCTAGAGACACAGTTCAGGGAGGTGGGGCCCAGCCCCAGTGTTATGCTTTGCCAGCCAGGCCAGAGGCCGAGTTATCAGATGCTGTGATTACAGGTACTATTCTGGTCTGTCATAGGGATGCTTCAGTACTATTTGATCCCGAATCTACGTATTCATATGTGTCGTCTTATTTTGCACCCTACTTGGCTATGCCTAGTGATGCCTTGGGTATTTCTGTATATGTATCTACACCAGTGGGTGATTCTATAGTGGTCGATAGAGTCCATCATTCCTGTGTA
>MU760272.1:116100-130166 GCA_026770625.1 Nicotiana glauca
CTCGTTCTTCATTATTGGAGCGTATCCGTGATCGGCAGTTTGATGATCCTCATTTGTGTGTCCTGAGAGACACTGTGCAGCGTGGAGGTGCCACGAAGGCAACTTTAGATGTGGATGGTGTTTTGAGGTTGCAGGGGCGAGTATGTGTGCCCAATGTCGATGGGATTCGAGAGTTGATCGTAGCGGAGGCCCATAGTTCTCGTTATTCTATTCACCCGGGCACCGCGAAGATGTATCAAGACTTGCGGAAACATTATTGGTGGCGTAGGATGAAGAAGGACATTGTTACATATGTGTCTCGGTGTTTGAATTGTCAGCAGGTCAAGTATGAGCATCAGAGGCCTGGTGGTGTGTTTCAGAGGATTGAGCTTCCCGAGTGGAAGTGGGAGAGGATTACCATGGACTTCGTTACTGGACTTCCGGTGACCCGGAAGAAGTTTGATGCTATTTGGGTCATTGTTGATAGGGTGACCAAGTCAGCACATTTCATTCCTGTTGCCACCACCTATTCATCGGAGAGACTAGCTGAGATCTACATCTAAGAGATTGTTCGCCTTCCTGGGGTGCCGACATCTATCATTTCGGACCGAGGTACGCAGTTTACCTCGCACTTTTGGAGAGCAGTTTAGCAGGAGTTAGGCACCCAGGTTCAGTTGAGCACAGCATTCCATCCTCAGATGGTCGGTCAGTCCGAGAGGACTATTCAGATATTGGAGGATATGCTCCGAGCCTGTGTTATTGATTTTGGAGGCTCTTGGGACCAGTTTCTACCTCTAGCAGAGTTCGCCTACAACAACAGCTACCAGTCCAGCATTCAGATGGCTCCTTATGAGGCATTATATGGTAGGCGATGTCCGTCTCCAGTCGGATGGTTTGAGCCAGGATGGGGTCGGTTATTGGG
Organism: Nicotiana glauca; assembly: GCA_026770625.1. Lineage (NCBI taxonomy): Eukaryota > Viridiplantae > Streptophyta > Magnoliopsida > Solanales > Solanaceae > Nicotiana > Nicotiana glauca. The sequence continues at coordinate 117,002 of MU760272.1, forward strand.
TATAGATTTAGTCCAGGAGGCCTTGGATAAGGTCAAGATCATTCAGGACAGGCTTCGTTCGGCTCAGTTGCGGCAAAAGAGTTATGCGGATCGCAAGGTTTGAGATATAGCTTTCATGGTTGGCGAGCGAGTATTGCTCCGTGTATCTCCTATGAAGGGCGCGATGAGATTTGGGAAGAAGGGCAAGCTTAGCCCTAGGTTCATTGGCCCATTTGAGATTCTTGATTGAGTGGGAGAGGTGGCTTATACACTTGCCTTGCCACCTAGCTTGTCAGCTGTGCATCCAGTGTTTCATGTATCTATGCTCCGAAAGTATCACGACGATCCTACCCACGTGTTAGATTTTAGCACTGTCCAGTTGGACAAGGATCTATCCTACGAGGAGGAGCCGGTAGCTATTCTAGACCGGCAGGTTCGATAGTTGAGGTCGAATAGTTTTCCTTCATTTCATGTTTAGTGGAGAGGTCAGCCTCCTGAGGCATCGACCTGGGAGTCTGAGTCTGATATGCAGAGCCGTTACCCTCATCTATTTCCTGACTCAGGTTCTTCTTTCTTTTGTCCTTCGAGGACGAACAGTTGTTTTAAAGGTGAATAGTGTGACGATCTAAAGGGTCATCACCGTATTTCTCCCTTTTTCTGCACTTTCGAGGCCTTATAAAACTCGCTTTTAGTTGCCTCGATTTGCATGCGCAGTCCGGGCGTGAAGCCGAAAATTTTTCATGTTAAAATATGTGAATTCTGTGAAAAATTTGAAGAATATTTATATTAATATTGATATAGTTGACTTTAGTTAACATTTTGGGTAAACGGACCCAGATTCGTGATTTGACAGTCCCGGAGGGTCTGTAGAAAAATATGGGACTCGGGCATGTGCCCGGAGTCGAAATCCGAGGTCCAGAACCCGAGTAAAAGAATTTTTCTATTAAATTGTTTTCTGGAATTATTAAGGAAAAATGGAAATGAAAATGAGTTAGAAAATATAGGTATCGGGCTCGTATCTTGGTTCCGATGTTCGGTACAGGTCTTAAATATGCGTTAAGCGCTTTCTGTGAAATTTGGTCGAAATCGAACGTCGTTTGACGTGTTTCGGACCTAAATATCTAAAGTTGGAAGTTATGAACTAGAAATAAAAAAAATGATGGTTTTGAGGTTTGATTCCTGGATTTTGATGTTATTTTAGCGATTTGATCGCTCGAGTAAGTTCGTGGGATGTTATTGTGTTAGAGTGTGTGTGTTTGGTTGGGAGCCCCGAGGGCTCGGGAGTGATTCGGAGGTGGTTCGGGGTGGTTTTACACTTAGAAAATGCATCAGATTTTTCATGTTGATGCAGACAAGCTTTTGTTCTTCACAAACGCAGCCCTACGTCGCGTTCGCATTTCACTGCCAGTCCTCCCTTTCACATTCGCGTACCATTATCGCGTTCGCGTAGTCTTGTGATCTTATGCAACACGTTCGCATTCAACCCTTCGCGAACGCGTAGACCAAGTGTGAAACCACCTCCCCCCCAGTCTCCTTTTATGCATTCGCATAGAACCTTCGCGAACGCGTATAGTCCCAGGCCTGCCTCCTTTGCGAACGCAACACCATGTCGCGAACGCATAGCACAAAAGTGCCCAGTGATTTTAAAGCTTAAAAACAGAACCCATTTCGGGATTTTTGCCATTATTTCACACGAGCTCCTCCCTTAAACACTCCATAGGCAAGTTTCTAGCTTCTCTTCCTCCATAACTCTTTCGGTAAGTATTCCTAACTTCATTATCTCCTAATTCTTTCATCTAAACATTAATTTCCTAGCCCTAAATCACGAATTCAAGGTAGAAAATGGGGGTTTTGGGTAGAACTAGGGCTTTGGGAATTTTGGGTGATTCAACCTCAATTTGGGGTCGAATCTTGAAACAAATTGCATATTTGAACTCGTGGGGTTATGGATGATTGGATTTTGGTCCGAGCCTCGAGTTTGGACCATGTGGGCCCGGTGTCGGATTTTGGTATTTTTGGAAGAATGATAGGAAATTCATTTCTAGGCTATGGTATTATGTTGTTGAGCCTCAATTGATATTATTGAATTAATTGTGCCTAGATATCATTGTTTCGGAGTTGGATTCTAAAGGAAAGCGATTTTAGAGCCTTGATTGCTATTTTCGGACTGAGTTAAGTGTTTGATCTAACTTTGGCTTGAGGGAATAGGATTAGAGTATCATAAATTGCTATTTGCTAAATGAACGAGTGCAGTGTATAGGCATGGTGACGAGTATCTATACACCGGAGTCTAGCATGACCGTGGGTCTTTGTTTGTACTTGTTTTTGGTATATTTTGGAACTCTTCCAAGCTAATTAATGATTTCTGCATAATGTGAAGAGTTTGAGGATAAATTATGAAATGTTAATGCTTTGGAGCGTTGGCTCGAACGATAAAATTACTATTGAGTAGGAGATGAAAGTATTGGAAAGAGTTGTGATTAATCCCTTGCCGGGATGGTTTGAGTATATTGGTTATCTCCCTTGCCGGGATGTGAAAGCTGTTGTTATTGTGCCTTTTTCGGGATTTAGTTGTTTACTTGTATTTTCCCATGTTGGGACATTTCTTATTATTGTTTATTTCTCTCGCCCGTTTGGTTGTGATTGCTGTTTGGGTGAGGAAGAGTGATAATGCACGAATGGTCATTCCGTGCCATTTTTGATTATATTTGCACGAAGGGTCATTTTGTGCTATGTTTTGACTATTTATGCACGAAGGGACATTCCGTGCTCTGATTTGACTATATTTGCACTAAGGGTCATTCCGTGCCATGAAATGAGAGTTATGTGAGGGAAAGCTCGAAGGGTGATGCCGTGCATTTTTTTTTTGATTGCTTTAGGTGAGGATGAGAGTAAAAGCACGAAGGTTAGATGCCGTGCAACTGTTGAATTTCTTATTCTTTGGTAGTTATTATTGCGCCCTGTTTCGTAATTACGTTGATGACTTTTATATTCGGATTCTACTCCCCCATAGCATGTTTCCTCCCCCCCCTTTAACTGTATAGTTTCGGTATTTCTTTTCCTTTTATTGCATATATATATGTTGAACTACACAGGTTGAATTGGTAGTCCTGTCTAGCCTCGTTACTACTTCGCCGGGGTTAGGCCAGGCACATACCAGCACATGGGGTCGGTTGTGCTGATACTACACTTCTGTGCTTTTGCACAAATCACGGTACTGGAGCAGCTTTTGGACCACAGCAGTAGCACACTGAGCGGGAGCTGACTTCAGTCCAGGGACTTACGAGGTAGCCTAGTTGGCGTTCATAGGCCGAAGTCCCTTCCTTTATTTCTGTTTGTTTTCATTGTACCAAGACAGACATATGTATGTTCTTTCTATGCAGGCTTGTTTGTAGTACTCTTTAGTAGTCCGTGAGCTAGTGACACCAGATTTTGGGTAGAGATATGTTTTAACTTCCGTATTTTGATTTCATTTTATTAAACTTAAAGTCTTCCGCACTTATTTAATTATTTTCAGTATATTTTTATTGTTGAGGTTGATTAGAGAATGTTTGAAGTTTGGCTGGCCTAGCTCTGTTAGTAGGCGCCATCACGACTCCCGATGGTTGGAAATCCGGGTCGTGACAGATTATTGGACCCAAAAAATTATAGAAATCATGATTGAGAACATATCTGAATTACTCTTAATATCAGAGGTGCAAGAGAGATTGTACGAAAGCCATATTTTGTAAAGGATCTACGATAAAGCCAATTAGAAGAGTACCAACCTCATAAGAAGTCAGTATGAAGCTCGCACCGGATAGTGTATACACCAGAGGTGCAAATATTATAATAGAGCTTCAAGTTGTGGAGGTGAATCATACCTATGTGGAAGAGAGGTTATGAAAGAGATAGAAGATATGATGTAAGACTTTAAGATAACTAAGGTAAAGGTGGAAAACGTACAAGATACTCAAATGCATAAGGTTGTGAATAGTCCTTACTTTGGATAGAAGGCTAGAAGTGCGGGGATTCAATATCCAAGAATGGTACCAGCATCGTCAGTGGCATGTCTTGCAGCCTATGGTTTCTAGGTATCGAGAAGCCTGATTAAGAGAGTAAAGAAAAGTTAGAGACGATGTGTTGTCTTGCTTGATGTTCCAGAATGACATAAGGAAATATATGATGCAAACAAGTTGAAAGGTTGTGAGTAACATAAATAGATATGCGTCGGTCGCAAGCTATTGTATGGTAGAGCGTCAAGGTTCTAGAAGACAAGAGTAAGGATAAGAAAAGGCGAGTGAGAAGGTGACGAGAATGGATAAGTCCTCATGATTAAGCCCATGAAAAAAAGAAGAGCTGATTGTTTCTCTAAGTTATACAAAGCTCAGTATAACGTGAATGAACTCAAAGGAGTCTAAGACTAATAGCATTTAGAAGAGATGGAATAATGCCCTAATAGTACAATGAGGGTGTAATTTTGATAGATAAAGGATGACGTTTGGGCCTTCGATTGAGTAACGATTTTAAGGGAAAAAAGGGATTTCATGAGTTGTATAGGATTAAAATGCCCCCATAAGATGAACCACGTAAGGATGCTATGAAATACGGCTATTGAAGTACAATATCGCCCCTAAATGGATCAGGAAAATCACTTCAAATGTTTTTTGATGCAACGTAAGCCCTAGTGGCAATGTATTACGTAAGAAGTTTTAAGTTATCAGTGGTAGATTGTAGATCAACATTGAGGTGAATTAGCAACAGATGGATAACCAGGTTTATAAAGTAAGATAGCAAAATTCGTAAGTTTAACAAAGTACTGAGCTAAGAACTTTAGTATACCTATAGATTCCCAGAGGCACAACTTTTCAAGCTATGTATATGTTACAAACTAAGGCCTAGAGATTGGCTAAAAGCTGGAGGAAAAAGGAGAGAAGAGCCGCATAAGCGCATTAACAAGGTTAAAGTTGTACAGATTGCACTGTGGGAGGTAGCAATAGTTACGAGATTGGAAGGATTCCGATCACAAGTCGTGGTGTGGGAAAGAGGCCTAAAGGGAGGAATTCCCTGGCCTTTGGAATAATCCACAGAATAGTTGCCTAGATGGCAAGGAGTGTACTAAAGTATTTGGAAGACATAAGTTAAGAAAATGATAAGTGCATCAGTCAACATTCGAGGGCGAATATTCCAAAGGGGAGAATGATGTTACACCCCATGTTTTGTATGTGAAAGTAGGCTATAAGTAAATTGATGGAAGCTCAGAAATGAGATGTTACATCCCGCATTTTAGTATTTTAAAGTTTCGTCGTAACTTAATTGATCTAAGTTCGAGAATGAGATTATTTTGAGATTATAAGCATTATGCTATTTCAAACAATTGATGATTAAATTCGTGATGGTGAGAGGGTAAGAAAATCAAAGAAAAGGAATTCCGCCAAAGTTTGGAAATTTAGGGATAAAATACAGTCCAAGCTATAATACCCCGTATTCATAGACTAGTGCCATACAAGGTACCACATAACCATGATAGTGAGGTATATAAGGTATGTTAAAAGTGACTAGTATTTTAAATAATTTGAGATAATTCTTAATTATGTGGATAGTTGAGTAATTAATAATTTTTAATGGGAGATTAACTAATTAATTCAAATAATTGGATATGGTTTAATGACCCTTAACGTGGCAGCAAGATTCATCAAGTAAATGTCTCTTAAATTCCTATGGAATGTGGAAAAATTTTGGAGAAGTTTTTGGCCAACTAAGCCACTAAGTGGGGACCACTCCCAAGGGTTAAGAGAACCTCTCAAACTCATTCTTGAATCTTTACACATTAAAGAAGGTTTCAGCAAAATATTAAAGACTTTGGTCCTTAGTTTCTTTGGCTTCCTAATAGCTTCAAACGTGAGAGCTGCTCAAAAATCACAAAATTGAAAAGGCTTATGACTACAAAGCGCGGATGAGGCTTCATCAAATTTATACAAGATCCTATTATGCGTGAGATGCATTTCTATGTAAGCACGGTACGATCTTTTTCAATAATATCATACGGATTTTCCCTACTTCGATCCATCGTTATGTGTTATCGCAATCGACGTGTGTTAGAGGGATTGTCAAGAGAATCAGCTCAGGTATGTTAAGTCTATCCCTTATTTCTTTTTTGACATGATCCATACGATGCAAACGGAATGAGTAAATGCACAACTTCCATAAATGACTCTATTTATAAAAATACTGGAGATTCCTTCGTTCTTGATTCCCCATATGTCTTATTATTCTATCGTCTGTTCATGGGTCTCAAAAAATACGTAAGTTGATAAAGTTTATTTCATGATATTAATCAGAGGTATAATAGTCTTATGACATTCTGGGAGATTTTATTGACATACTCTTCATGCATTACATTCATTTATACATGTACATTGACCCACGACCAGACGATGTTATATATATGTGTGTATGTATATATATATGGTATATGGGAAAAGGTTACAATGTTATATAAAAGCCGCCACCTGATCAGCTGGTATACGTTGATGATTCGCCCATAGTGGCCGAGATGATATGATGGGATGCCTTTAGAGGTTTAATGATGTTATGAATGCATATACCTATGCATGACTTGATATTTATATGAATATGCATGACGTTATAATATCAAATAATTCACAGAGCTATTCAGAATATATGTTGAGTCTTTTACTCCATGTTATTCTCATGTCTATTATTCACCGATTTTCATTACTTACATACTCGGTACATCATTTGTACTAACGTCCCTTTTTCCTGGAGATGTTGCATTTCATGCCCACAAGTCCTAATAGACAGGTCGAGAACCCTCCAAGTAGCCTATCAGCTCAGCGAAAGGTATTGGTGTGCTCCATTTGCTCCGAAGTTGCTCATTTGGTCAGCATGATTAGGACATGCATTGATTAGTATGGGGGCTCTGTCCCGACCTTTAAGACATTTATGTACCTTTAGAGGCTTGTAGACATATTTCGTGTACGTGAAATATTGTATGGCTTTGTCGGCTAATTTTCTGTGTACGAGTGATCATTTTAGACTTATAGGCCAATGTGGCATATGCATAAGTTCGTATTCCCTCATGCTTTACTCTGATTTATTTATTTATGATAGAATAATACGAAAGATATGTTATGCTGGTTCTTGGTTGAGTAAGGTACCAGGTGCTTATCACCGCCCATCGGTTTGGGTCATGACAGAAAACATGACTCAGATATACAAAACGACCGGTCGGATCATTATAGGCGATGATATGATTGAAGATGGTTCAAGAGGTACTTGGTGGTACAGACCAAGTTCCTTTTTTTAAATGACAAAATCCGGTTCCTAGATAAATAAAACCTCAATCATAAGTGCTTCTGCTTTTCTTATTTTACTATTTACCCATTTTGGAAATCGCTCTTAACATATTTGTGCCTTGCAGCTGTTACGGTGGCTCTAAATGGGGCTCCTGATATTAAGGACTGGGTCTCCAAGTTTTTAATCATTTCCTTCAATTACTCGAGAACCTATAAGGCCATAGCTGCCAAACTAGGGAGCATTTGAGCAAACTACAATGGTAGCATCTTTTTCGGTTCTAATTCTCATCTTCTCCATCTCTTTTTCATTTAATGTGGGGGAAATCCTACATGCGTAGGCCTCGATAAAGGTCCCCGATCTGGAGTTTAACCTCCTTGTGGGCTCCAAACCTGGGGGGCAGATGCTTCTCGGAGAACTGGGAACGTCTTATCAAAGAACTACATGGAGATACAACTGAAGTTCCTATCATGCTACCTCCACCGGGGCCTCCTAAGGGGAAAATATCTTCGAAAGAAGAGTTATACATCCCAGAGTTGAAAGGGGAGTGTCCAATCTATTTATAACGCCGCCTAAGAACTTGTGCATCCCAACCTTATTTTGGTCGACTCTAAAAAGAAGGATCCTCGAGATGTTGCTCTGTCTAGGGAGAAAGTAGAAAACCTAATCATAAACGAGGGTTTAGAGCTTGGCCGATAGTTCTGTCTCGGGGAAAAGCTGTAGAGCTTTCTCGGGACCCTTAGAGTCGACCATACCAAGTGAATCCTCTCGCATAGGAGGAGGTCTAACCAGGAGTACTGTGAAGAGGACCTCCCTAATTCCGGAAGGTTCTGTTGACCGTAACTATGGACTGTTTCTTTGAACTCCAAGAAATAACATAATCACCCAAGAAAAATACAAAACTAGTTGTACTTTTTCTATCATCAATATCTCCCGCATAATCACTATCACAATATCCCACAAGGTTGAAATCACTAGAAGAAGAATAAAATAACCCAAAATTAATCGTACCTTTTAGGTAACGAAGAATTCTTCTAGTAACCTTTAAGTGAGTAGAGGTAGGAGCCTCCATAAAGCGACTTATTACTCTAACTGCAAAAAGTATATCTAGCCCGGTACAAGTCAAGTACCTCAAACTTCCTACAAGACTTTTGAAAAATATGGGATACACTTTTTCTCCTTCATCAAATTTGGACAATTTTGTCCTACTTTCCATTGGTGTGTTAACGGGGTTGCTTTCGAGCATGTTGAATTTCTTCAATATCTCCTTTGTATAGCTTTATTGAGAGATAAAAATTCCATCCTCTATCTGCTTCACTTCTAGGCCCAGGTAACATGACATGGGCCCTACGTCTTCCATCTCGAATTCACGGGACATATCTTTCTTGAAAGCTTCAAACAAACTTGGGTTATTACCTGTGAAAATAAGATCATCAACATAAAGACAAAAAAGCAAGATATCTCCATTAGTATGAACTTTAAGGTAAAGAGCATATTCGTGGAGGCAACGAGTAAACCCATTGTCTTGAAAATACTTGTCAATGCAACTATTCCATGCTTGTGGGGTTTGCTTTAATCCATATAAAGCTTTCTTCAACTGCAACACTTTATCTTTATGGTTTTTGACCATGAAACCCAATAGTTATTCAACATAGACTTCTTCTTCAAGATAGCCATTCAAAAAGGCTGACTTGACATCTAGTTGATGAATCTTCTCCTTCATTTGTACCGCCAAAGAGATCAGAAAACGAATAATCTCCATGCGGGTAACAGGTGCATAGACTTCTTCATAATCAATTCTTCGCCTTTGCTTGTAGCTTTTAGCCACAAGTCGTACCTTGTATTTTACCATATCTCCATCAGCATTCTTCTTTATTTTGTATACCTATTTTACTCTCTCGATGACCCTTGGGAAGAGTAGTTAACTCCCAAATGTTGTTCTTCTCTATTGACTCAGTCTCCTCCTCCATTGCTTGTCTCCACTTTTTGTTTGTAACAGATTCATCAAAGTTCATTGTTTCACCGTCAGCAAAGACACAACATGAAAAATCAAAATTAGTAACTTCTTCTGTGTCCTCGTAGAGCTCTTGAATAATCCTTGTCCTTTGCGACTGTTCATTTGAACTTTCTTGAGAAGAGGGAGATACAACATCGGTTAGAGAAGGAGGTGGAGTTGTATCCTGCACAGGTTCCATGGTCTCTGATTCTTCTTCATCACCAAAGTATGGAAGAAAATCATATGAAGTTTCTTCCTGAGCTTCCCAATCCCATGCCAATTTTTCATCAAATTCAACATCACGACTTACCACCACCTTGCCGCTGTTTGGGTTGTATAGCTTGTAGCCTTTTGAACTCGTATCATAGCCAACAAACACATTCTTGACACTTCGATCGTCAAGTTTTGCTCTCCCTTGATGTTGCACATGAGCATAGGCTATGCTCCTAAAGATTCTCAAGTGCTTGACACTTGGCTTTCTTCCACTCCATGCTTCTTGAGGTATTTGATATCTAACAATTCTTGTTGGAGACCTGTTATTCAAATAAACTGCACAAGAAACAGCTTCGGCCCAAAATTCCTTGGGCATACTTTTAGCTTTCAACATACATCTAGCCATATTAAGAATCGTTTAATTCTTTCTCTCTGCAACACCATTTTGTTGAGGTGAATAAGGTACTGTTAGAGGGTGACAAATTCGATGAATTTGATAGAAGTTATTAAATTCGTTTGAAGTGAATTCGCCTCCTCTATCGGACCTTAGAGCTTTAATTTCATAACCACTTTCTTTCTCTACAAGTACTTTGAAATTTTTAAAAGTAGCAAAAGCTTCAGATTTTTGGTTCAAGAAATAAAACCCAAGTCTTTCTACTAAAGTCATCAATGAAAAGCAGAAAGTATTTTGTTTTACCAAAAGAAGGTGGATTGATTGGTCCACACATGTCAGTGTGGACAAGCTGGAGCGACTTGGTTGATCTTGACATGGCCTCCTTTGGAAAACTCCTCCTTGCATGTTTACCAAGAAGACAAGCTTCACACAATTGATTTGGATGGTTGATCATTGGTATGCCTTGTACCATGTTCTTTTCTCCCATTGATTTGAGCGCTTCAAAATTCAAGTGCCCAAATCGCATATGCCAACACCATGATTCATCTTGCACATTAGCCTTCAAACACTTTGCATCAATTGTCTTAAGATTCAGAGAGAATAACCTTTTCTTAGCCATATGCACTTTAGCAATTAGAATTCCACTTGAATCTCTAAGCCAAAGATGCATATTTTTCATGCGGATGTCATATTCCTTTTCAAGAAGTTTGCCCAAACTTAAAATATTACTTTTTAATTTGGCACATAATAAACATATTGAATTAACTTGTGACTACTATCTTTACAAGAGATCAGAATTGTACCTATCCCTTCGATTTGAACCATTGAGGTATCTCCAAAAGACACATTCCTCTCACCGTTTTATTAATCTCCACAAACTTCTCTTTGCATCCACACATATGATTGCTTGCTCCATTGTCCAAATACCACGAGCTGCAATTATCTCTGTCTTCTTCCTTGATTGCCATCAACAAAGTTGACTCATTTTCTTCTTTCTTTTCGTCAACAAGGTCAGCTTTTTCTTCAACATTGCTACGACATTTCCAAGAGTAATGGCCAAATTTATGACAATTATAACACTCAATTTTTTATTTGTCATACCTTTGTCCATAACTTTCTTGGTAGTAGCCACGTCCTCTTCCTCCTCTTTGTCCACGACCACGACATCTAAATGTTTGGTGGATTTTAACTTCATTGTTGAAGTTGTTACCATTACTTCTTTCTCTTCCATGACCTCCTCGGCCTCAGCCTCGTCCGTTTCCTCGATAGCTTGTTTCACCTCCATAATTCTTGAAGGATGCCTGAGTTTTAAGAAGTTGCTCCAATGGCACTTCTTGTCTCCTTTTGATCTTTTCTTCATGGGCCTGTAAAGAACCTTCCAATTGCTCCACCATCATAGAGTCTAAATCTTTAGAATCCTCAATAGCACATACCACAAAACCAAATTTAGGTTTTAAAGTATGAAGGATCTTTTCTACTACACGCACATCTTCTATGTCCTTCCTGTATCTTCTTAGTTGATTTACAACATCCTTCACTTTTGAAAATAATCTGAGATGTATTCGGATTCTTTCATTTTTAAGACTTCAAAATCAGCCCTTAGAATTTGAAATTTTACCTTTTTCACCTTGTCAACTCCTTGAAGAGAATTTTGTAAAATTCCCCAAGCTTCCTTTGAGGTAGTAGCATCTGCCACCTTCTCAAACATGGCATCATCCAAACATTGGTGGATGAGCGTGAGTGCTTGTTGATCCTTCTTCCTTGTCTTTGCCAAGAACTCTTTTTCATTTTGAGGCAGAGTTTCGTCATTATCGGGTTTTGTATACCCTCTGTCTACGATTCTCATACATCCTGAGAGCCAAGAATGGCTTTCATACATAGACACCATTTCTCATAATTATCTTTTATGAGACGGGGATACTAAAAAGATAGCGGGCCATTATTTTCCATGGCTCTGATACCACGTTGTTGAGAAAAATAATAATCCTACCCAGGAATGATATCCACGACAAATAATAATAACACAAGAGAGTAACAACGACACCAACTCTTTAATGGGGTAAAATATAATACCTGAGCGGATCAATATAACCACTATAATAGTACAACTTAGTAGTGTCAAGAGACTACTACAACTTTGAAAGAAATAACACTCTTTATTTAAAATATCTCACTATAATATTACTCACACTCACTATTTATCTCACAGATTACAATCTGTGGATTACTCTCTCTAACTTCTATTGTTTCTCTCTTATTTTGGTGTGTTAGAAATGAACAATGGATGCCTCTATTTATAGTAAGAGTTTCCACCCAACTACTACAAAAAAGATGCATTTAGTCATATAATTTTTCAGCAAAGTTAGGCACCTTCCATCCCATTTTTCTTCAATAAATATTTCAACAAAGTTAGGCACCTTCTATCCCATTTTTCTTCTTTTCATTTTTCTTCAAAATGAGCCTTACAAATCTCTTCCTTAATTTTGAACTCTCTTGTGTTATTATTATTTGTCGTGGATATTATTCTTGGGAGGGATTATTATTCTTTCCAACAATATGGTATCAGAGCCATGGAAAATAATGGCCCGCTTGTAAGGCCCCGTGAAATCCCTATTCAAAAACCAGGATCCCGTGGGGCCAAGTTAGGATCATGTGTTAGAAATTAGTAAATCTCACCGCGGCGCGGACCTTTTTGGATTGAATAATGTATTAAAAAGTCAAGAATAAGTTTCCAGAAAAATGCAAGAAATGCGGTCCAGAATGCGGTCGCATAATTGAAATGCGGACCGCATATCTGCCGCAGAGTGAGGCAGAATGTTGGTTAAAATTGAAGTCAGTAATGCGGTCGAAATGCGGACCGCATAGTCGTCGCATATTTTCCTTTGACTTGTGTGAGGGTCAGTTCTGCGGTTCACTTTGCGACCGCAGAACATGAATGCGGACCGCATTCTTACTGCAGACCGAGTCAGAATGTTTAGTTTTTGGGGTGCAATTCTGCGGTCCATTATGCGGACCGCATGTGTACTCTGCGATCGCAGATGCGACCGTATAGTTGACTCGGGGCTCCAATTTTCTAATTTTTAACCCGACTTCCATATCGATATAACCGGTGTTCTAGCTCATTTTGAACATTCATCTGAGCAATTCTAGAGAGAGGAAGAGGTTTCTTAGAGAGGGAAAGTCTCCCATCAAATTATTTCATAGGATTGGACTAAATCATTGAAGAAAATCAAGTGAAGGCTCCTGAATCTTCATCCCAAGAGGTAAGGCTCCATCACCTCAGCTCA
>MU760272.1:131639-161999 GCA_026770625.1 Nicotiana glauca
AAATTAAAATGGAAATATTGATGTATATAAGTTTATAACTTGTAATGCCCTTAAAGTGGCGAAATGATGTTGCTAAGGAAACTGAAATGGAAATCTTTAATTATATGTTGATAGAATTTGATTAGCGAAGTCCATCCCTTATTTAAGTATCAGTTAGGTTGGGTAGTATGCGTGAAACCTGCCAGACTTGCTCAGTCGGGTTTACTCGGTTGAGCGCCGGTCGCGCTCCTCGGATTTTGGGGTGTGACACCGCTATCTTTTCAGTATCCTCGTCTCACAAAAGATAATTATGGGTGTCTACGTATGAAAGTCGTTCTTGGCTCTCAGGATGTATGGGAAATCGTAGACAGAGGGTATACAAAACCCGATAATGAGGAAGCTCTGCCTCAAAATGAAAAAGAGGTCTTGGCAAAGACAAGAAAGAAGGATCAACAAGCCCTCACGCTCATCCACCAATGTTTGGATGATGCCATGTTTGAGAAGGTGGCAGATGCTACTAACTCAAAGGAAGCTTGGGGGATTTTACAAAATTTTCTTTAAGGAGTTGACAAAGTGAAAAAGGTAAAACTTCAAACTCTAAGGGCTAATTTTGAAGTTTTAAAAATGAAAGAATCTGAATGCATCTCAGATTATTTTTCAAAAGTGAAGGCTGTTGTAAATCAACTAAGAAGATACAGGGAGGACATAGAAGATGTCTGTGTGGTAGAAAAGATCCTTCGTACTTTAATACCTAAATTTGATTTTGTGGTCTGTGCTATTGAGGAGTCTAAAGATTTAGAGTCTATGATGGTGGAGCAATTGGAAGTTTCCTTACAGGCCCATGAAGAAAAGATCAAAAGGAAACCATAAGTGCCATTGGAGCAACTTCTTAAAACTCAGGCATCCTTCAAGAATTATGGAGGTGAAACAAGCTATCGAGGAAAAGGCCGAGGCCAAGGAGTTCGTGGAAGAGAAAGAAGTAATGGTAACAACTTCAACAATGAAGTTAAAATCCACCAAACATTTAGAGGTCGTGGTCGTGGACAAAGAGGAGGAAGATGACGTGGCTACTACCAAGAAAATAATGGACAAAGGTATGAAAAATCAAAAATTAAGTGTTATAATTGTCATAAATTTGGCCATTACTCTTGGGAATGTCGTAGAAATGTTAAAGAAAAAGCTAACCTTGTTGACGACAAGAAAGAAGAAAATGAGTCAACGTTGTTGATGGCACTCAAGGAAGAAGACGGAGATGATTGTAGCTCGTGGTATTTGGACAATGGAGCAAGCAATCATTGTGTGGATGCAAAGAGAAGTTTGTGGAGATTAGTAAAACGGTGAGAGTTAATGTGTCCTTTGGAGATACCTCAAAGGTTCAAATCGAAGGGATAGGTACGATTCTGATCTCCTGTAAAGATGGTAGTCACAAGTTAATTCAAGATGTTTATTATGTGCCAAAATTAAAAAGTAATATTTTAAGTTTCGGCCAACTTCTTGAAAAGGAATATGACATCCACATGAAAAATATGCATCTTTGGCTTAGCGATTCAAGTGGAATTCTAATTGCTAAAGTGCATATGGCTAAGAAAAGGTTATTCTCTCTGAAAATGCAAAGTGTTTGAAGGCTAATGTGAAAGATGAATCATGGTGTTGGCATATACGATTTTGGCACTTGAATTTTGAAGCACTCAAATCAATGGGAGAAAAGAACATGGTACAAGGCATACCAATAATCAACCATCCAAATCAATTGTGTAAAGCTTGTCTTCTTGGGAAACATGCAAGGAGGAGTTTTCCAAAGGAGGCCATGTCAAGATCAACCAAGTTGCTCCAGCTTGTCCACAGTGATATGTGTGGACCAATCAATCCACCTTCTTTTGGTAAAAGAAAATACTTTCTGCTTTTCATTGATGACTTTAGTAGAAAGACTTGGGTTTATTTCTTGAACCAAAAATCTGAAGCTTTTGCTACTTTTAAAAATTTCAAAGTACTTATGGAGAAAGAAAGCAGCTATGAAATTAAAGCTCTAAGGTCCGATAGAGGAGGCGAATTCACTTCAAACGAATTTAATGACTTCTGTCAACTTCATGAAATTCGTCACCTCTAACGGTACCTTATTCGCCTCAACAAAATGGTGTTGCAGAGAGAAAGAATTGAACGATTATTAATATGGCTAGATGTATATTTAAAGCTAAAAGTATGCCTAAGGAATTTTGGGCTGAAGCTGTTTCTTGTGCAGTTTATTTGAATAACAGGTCTCCAATAAGAAATGTTAGAGATCAAATGCCTCAAGAAGCATGGAGTGGAAGAAATCCAAGTGTCAAGCACTTGAGAATCTTTGGGAGCATAGCCTATGCTCATGTGCCACATCAAGGGAGAGCAAAACTTGACGATCAAAGTGTTAAGCATGTGTTTGTTGGCTATGGTACGAGTTCAAAAGGCTACAAGCTATACAACCCAAACAGCGGCAAGGTGGTGGTAAGTCGCGATGTTGAATTTGATGAAGAATTGGCATGGGATTGGGAAGCTCAGGAAGAAACTTCATATGATTTTCTTCCATACTTTGGTGATGAAGAAGAACTAGAGACCGTGAAACCTGTGCAGGATACAACTCCACCTCCTTCTCCAACCAATGTTGTATCTCCCTCTTCTCAAGAAAGTTTAAATAAACATCCGCAAAGGACAAGGAGTATTCAAGAGCTCTACGAGGACACAGAAGATATTGCTCTCTTGTGTTATTATTATTTATCGTGGTTATTATTCCTGAGCGGGATTATTATTTTTCCCAACACTGTTGACCCTAGTGATAGTACCAATAAACAATAGGTTATCACGTTCTCTTGCCAGTAAGATTGACTTTTTCAAAGATCCCAAACACATAGCTACCCATCTCCATGAGTTGGTAGGTACCATGGAGTGGTGGAAGATGGGTTCCATAAATTCAAAGGCGCTGGTGACCTAAATAGCTTATGAAATTACAATGGTAAGCTTCTATGACTTTCTTTTGTCGTTTTATGGTTATGTCCTTCTCATTGATCTACCTTGTTCATTTGACGCAGCTTAACTTCCTCACCTTGGGGGCCATAAAAAGAGTCTAGGAGGATATTGCTTTGAACAAGGAGGTGTTGATGTTCTATTGGGCACTAAGGACCGAGAACGAAAGACTCAAGAAGGAGATTGAGAGACTAAGAGTTGAGAAAAATGCTCTCTTGGTGAGGACCAAAGCATCGCGAGGATCAACTAATGGAAATTACAATAGCGTCTCGACAGTGAGGTAGTTTTTATGGTTGAGCATAGTAGGGCCAATGATAGACTCTTGGCCCTTCAAGCTGAGTTGGATTCGAAGGCAAATGTGGAGGTACGGTTGAAGGAGGAATGTTCCCGATTAGAGGTCGATGAGCAAGGTCTGAGGTCTAACCTAGAAGTAGCCGAAGAAAGTGCCAATACTGGGCTATTTTGAATACTCATTTAACTGTTCTCCACGAAGTTCATGCCGGTACGCTGGACATACAAAATAAGATTCCTTCTCTCTATATGAAGTTGAGGGATATCGAAGGAGGCTTGGTATTTCTTCCCCTGATCGGAAAGATATTAGCCTTGGAATGGATGAAAATGATTCGGAGGGTATGGGTGAATGTGGTAAAGAAGAAGATGTGATCTAGCACCGGAAGTATTTGCCTGGTTAACTGTTGCGGTTCCAGATATACCTTGGACTTCTGGCCCTCGAAGTCTAGTGGCGGACCCTAGTCTTAGGCCTCATGATCCTTCTTAGGAATTATTTTGTAAATCCAGATCTCAGACCCCTAAGTTGTATTAACGAAATACATTTTGATATTTGCGTTAAATGCTTTCATACTTAGAAATATCCTTCTTATATTTTCTTTTTAGATTCGATTCCACAGATATAGAAGCTTGTATTGGTAATGTTTGTCCCAAAAGTTTTCGAATACTTTCTGAGCAAATTAATCAAAATAAATTAAGGGTAAATCGTAATCGAAGATAATAAGACCTTAGGATATATGATATGTTCGTTCGTTTTCGGTCTCAATATGTGAAAGAGATTCAAAGATCAAGAGAGTGATTTAGAGAGAGAGAAAGAAATAGAGAGATAAAGAGAAGTTCAATAATCATCCTCTCCTCTACAATGCTAGGATCCCCTTTATATATTAAGGTCCCTCCTTCCCATATTAAAATAAATAGAAACTAAATACATATCCTCGAAGGGACGACGGAACCTATGGTGTCGTTTCTCCTAATGCCACTAAGTCGTACCTCTGCCCCGGCTAATGCACGCTTGACGGTTATTCGTGCCGACGCAGAGACGTAGTTGGTCAAATTCGACCCCATACAGTTAGTCCCTCCGTTCGTCGAGGTTGCAGCGAGGTGCGTCCTCGATGGACGAAATCAATAACCTCGTTCAGAGAGAGTTTGAACTTCGTTCAAAAGTAGTAACGTAGCAGGTGGGGGATAGCACTCACGACTGTTGAAATGCTGACACGCAATTCCTTTACTTTGGTTACGTCAGCACTCGCATGCGTTATCATTATGCATATTCCCGAGGCAACACAAAAGGCGCTCTGACATTTGGTTTCCCGTGCCGGTTTGAAATCTGTCTCTTCAATTTTAGCGCCACCCAACCCTATAAATAGGGAGAGGGTTTTACCTGAAACAAGTTTTGATCACTTGCGAGAGATATTCCATTTACTCAAGTAGCGTTTTCGTTCTCCGGCTTTTCTCCGTGGTCGGAAAATTCCCTATCCTCCGTTGTGTTACGCACATTTCCTTCTTGAACGGGAACCATGGTCAAATCTCGGTGGGATAATCCGAGGGTTAGTGATATTAATCCATCAAATATGCCGCCTCCCTCTGGCGGTGGTGACAGGGATGAAGAGGAAGATATTAGTCCCCTCACAGTGGATACTCTGCTACCAAAGAACCTCCTATCTCAGAGCAACTTCAACAAAGATTCAGCTGCGCAACCATAGGAACTCTCCGAATCGTTAAAAGATCATTTAGATGATCTTCGTGAGACTTACGGCATACCTGCTCACATGGCGATAGTTCCAGCGGGGACGGATCATGTAGACGTGTATAGACCAGGATATTGCACCTTCTACGAATACCCATTCGTGATCCGCTACGGTCTCTCCATTTTTCCTTTGGGAAGGATCTCTATTGCTTTTACAACATATGCCCATCTCAGCTTACTCCGTACACCCTAAAAATATGTCGGATACTGTCCAAATATGCAGAGCTGGTCGGGTGCGAGGTCTCTATCCACCATCTTCTAAAATTATTTAGTGCCGGCTACCTGATAGGCACTATGCTGCACTTGAGAAGCCATGGTACAAAGGGGCTGGTGGTCAAGACCGATGACCGACCTAGCTGCGGATTTTGGCGTATGTATTTCTATGTTAGGACCGAGCACCTGGTCACTAATCCTGCCGGGTTCCTAGAAAAGTGTAATTCGAAACGTAAGTGTCTCTATTCACTGAACTCCTCGCTACTTGTGACTTGTCACGCTTCTAACTTTTTTCTGTTGCATCCATAGCTTACACACCTCGGCTCGTTATCGGCATTAGGAGATGGGTTACCGATCTATTACCGTATGCGGAAAGGAACTGCACATGGCCTGCTTTTCTTAAGCATTATGGCTCTACGGCCCCTTCAGGTAGATTTTGGGTTTCGTTTAACAGGTTTTGCAAATTTTACTGACTGGTTTATCTTTGTGGCGACAGGATGAGCTACTCCTAGGAAAAGGGCGGTAGTACCAACTTCTACCTGGTCCGGTGCTGCTTCGGATACTCAGTATATACTCTGTGCATCCGTCCGATGAGGGGTTACTATTGTCCCTTTGCAGGGAGTCATGTCGGTGGCAACGGTTATGAGAGAGTCGGCGTCGTTGGTACCAGCTCCGCAGCCTACAGATGAATCTCCTGAGGGCGAAGAACCGGTAGAGAGAAAAGGTGGAGGCTTGTGACGGGCAAGGTGGTGGCTACAGAAGACGAAACGAGTAGCATGCCTCGACAAATGCCCAGACCCGTATTCGTGGCCGACGCCATCCGTCCTGGGAGGTCGGCCCACCATGAGAGTACCGTTGCTGGTGCTAGGTCGACACGTGCCGCTGAGGGTGGTTCGACGACCAACGTTAACAGAGTTGGTGGGGATGTCGATGGATCAGACTCCGAGATAGGCCAGAAAGATGTGGACGAGCTTGTAAAGGGTCTTACGCAGGTGGAGATGATGGCAGACGGATCCGACAGTCGAATTATGATCCTGGGGGCTTACAATTTACTGCTAAACAGTGAACAGGCCGCATCAAAACTTACTTTGCTATGCGTTGCCCCTGAAAGCGAGACGCTCAGGGCCGTCAGTGATGCGGACTTGTCTCTAAGAGTCGCCGACATGACTTTACAGGTAACCCTTTAATTATTATTCTTTGCTTGCCGTACGATTGGCTCAATGTGTGCTAATTATCGACGTCCTTTTCAGACCCTCATTTTGGAGGTAAAGCAGAGGCGTCGTGAGCAGAAAAAGGCGACCATCTTTGACGAGATGGTCAAGAGATACCGACGGTACCGCTCCAAACATCGAGCAGCGGCGGACCTTTTCCAGCAAGACCCCAAATTTCGGGTGCTCCGTGAGGGTCTTGAGCAGAGAGAGGCCCAGCTAAAATGTAGGGAGGCCAAACTAGAGAAGGCGAAGGATGAGCTAGTGAGAGTCGAAGCTCGTAGTAGCGAGTTGGAATCACTTCCCAAGGCAAGAGATGATGAGCTTGAACTGACCCGGGGGGTGGCGTCGGAGAATGACGATCTTCAGTGTAGGGTGGAGGATTTGACCATTAAACTTGAAGCCAGGGCGGCAGAGATTAGCGCTCTTACGCAGGGTGCCCCCCAAGGTCTGAGGATCCGCAGCTTTTCTCATCTCGCCCCCCGTCCAATCAGAATGAGCACCGTAACGCGCATGAGATATGGATTTTTGCGAAAGCCAAACTTGACATACATAGAGAGTTCCATGCTGCGGGTCGGGTGATGGAGGAGGAGGTCCAAGCACGGCGGAGTGAGGCACGGGCCGCCCGTGAAACTTGCGGGTATAGCTCTAACTCCCCTGACCGAGAAGGCTACACTTTGGAGGACATCGACCGTCTAGACTCCGACTCCTGGTATAATGAGGTTTATTGCCCGGGAGGTGACGTGCAGTGTGGCTAGGAGCCTTGAACTTATACATGTTTTGTTGCTTTCTTCTTTTTCTTTTTGTAATGTAATGGGGCCCTTTCGCGTGGTTAAATGTAAATATATTTTTGCTGTGATAAATAAACTTTATTTTGGTCGTTGTTCATTTTTGATTGTTTTTTTTTTTGTTTATTTTCTTCCCTCCCTTATTTGTTTAAGACCTCGTCGTGGCTTGAGTGGGTTTGAAATGATTTTGACGGCTTTAGCCAATAGGATATTATTTTGACTGTCATCGAAGTGTTATCCGTCACGGTCGAACAGGGTCGAACCTTGATATCAATGGCCTTAGCCAATACGACATTACTTCGACTATCGTCGAAGTGTTGTCCGTCATGGTCGAACTGGGTCAAACCTTAATGGCAATGGCCTTAGCCAATAGGATGTAACTTCGATTGTCGTCGAAGTGTTATCCGCCGTGGTCGAACTGGGTCGAACCTTAATGACGATGGCCTTAGCCAGTAGGATGTAATTTTGACTGTCGTCGGAGTGTTATCCGTCGTGGTCGAACTATGTCGAACATTAATGGCGATGTCCTTAGCCAGTAGGATGTAACTTTGACTGTAGTTGGAGTGTTACCCATCGTGGTCGAACTGGGTCAAACCTTAATGGTGATGGCCTTAACTAGTAGGATGTAACTTCGACTATCGTCGGAGTGTTATCCGTCGTGGTTGAACTGGGTCGAACCTTAATGGCGATGTCCTTAGCTAGTAGGATGTAACTTCGACTGTAGTCGGAGTGTTATCCGTCGTGGTCGAACTGGGTCAAACCTTAATGGAGATAGCCTTAGCCAGTAGGATGTAACTTCGACTATCGTCGGAGTGTTATCCGTCATGGTCGAACAGGGTCGAACCTTAATGGCGATGGCCTTAGCCAGTAGGATATAACTTCGACTGTAGTCGGAGTGTTACCCGTCATGGTTGAACTAGGTCGAACCTTAATGGCGATGGCCTTATCTAGTAGGATGTAACTTCGACTGTCGTCGGAGTGTTATCCGTCGTGGTCTAACTAGGTCGAACCTTAATGGCGATGTCCTTAGCCAGTAGGATGTAACTTCGACTGCAGTCGGAGTGTTATCCGTCGTGGTCGAACTGGGTCAAACCTTAATGGCGATGGCCTTAGCCAGTAGGATATAACTTCGACTATCGTCGGAGTGTTATCCATTATGGTCGAACTGGGTCGAACCTTAATGGCAATGGCCTTAGCCAGTAGGATGTAACGTCGACTGTAGTCGGAGTGTTATCTGTCATGGTCGAACTGGGTCGAACCTTAATAGCGATGGCCTTAGCCAGTAGGATGTAACTTCGACTGTCATCGGAGTGTTATCCATCGTGGTCGAACTAGGTCAAACCTTAATGGCGATGGACTTAGCCAGTAGGATGTAATTTCGACTATCATCGGAGTGTTATTCGTCGTGGTCGAACTAGGTCAAACCGTTGTGGCGATGGCCTTAGCCAGTAGGATGTAACTTCGACTGTCGTCGGAGTGTTATCTGTCGTGATCGAACCATAATGTCGATGGCCTTAGCCAGTAGGATGTAACGTCGACTGTAGTCGGAGTGTTATCCGTCGTGGTCGAACTGGGTCGACCTTAATGGCGATGGCCTTAGCCTATAGGATATAACTTTGACTATCATCGGAGTGTTATCTGTCATGGTCGAACTGGGTCGAACCTTAATGGCGATGGCCTTAGCCAGTAGGATGTAACTTCGACTGTCGTCGGAGTGTTATCCGCCATGGTCAAACTGGGTCGAACCTTAATGGCGATGGCCTTAGCCAGTAGGATGTAACTTCGCCTATAGTCGGAGTAATATCCGTCATGGTCGAACTGGGTCAAACCTTAATGGCGATGGCCTAAGCCAGTAGGATATAACTTTGACTGTCGTCGGAGTGTTATCCATCGTGGTCGAACTAGGTCGAACCTTAATGGCGATGTCCTTAGCCAGTAGGATGTAACTTTAACTGTAGTCGGAGTGTTATTTGTCGTGGTCGAACTGGGGCAAACCTTAATGGCGATGGCCTTAGCCAGTAGGATGTAACTTCGACTGTCGTCGGAGTGTGATCCGTCGTGGTCAAATTGGGTCGAACCTTAATGGCTATGGCCTTATCCAGTAGGATGTAATGTCGACTTTAGTCGGAGTGTTATCCGTCGTGGTCGAATTGGGTCGAACCGTCGTGGTCGAATTGGGTCGAACCATAATGGCGATGGCCTTAGCCAGTAGGATGTAACTTCGACTGTAGTCGGAGTATTATCCGTCATGGTCAAACTGGGTCAAACCTTAATGGCGATGGCCTTAGCCAGTAGGATGTAACTTCGACTGTCGTCGGAGTGTTATCCGTCGTAGTCGAACTGGGTCAAACCTTAATGGCGTTGGCCTTAGCCATTAGGATGTAACTTCGACTGTCGTTGGAGTGTTATCCGTCGTGGTCGAACTGGGTCGAACCTTAATGGCGATGGCCTTAGCCAGTAGGATGTAACTTCGACTGTAGTCGGAGTGTTATCCGTCGTGGTTGAACTGGGTCAAACCTTAATGGTGATGGCCTTAGCCAGTAGGATGTAACTTCGACTGCTGTCGGAGTGTTATCTGCGGTGGTCGAACTGGGTCGAACCTTAATGGCGATGGCCTTAGCTAGTAGAATGTAACTTCGACTTTAGTCGGAGTGTTATCCGTCGTGGTCGAACTTTAGTCAAACCTTGATGGCAATGGCCTGAGGCCTTGGCTGTTTGCATAATGGAGTCAGTGGCCTTGGCTGTTTGCATAATGGAGAAACCAGCCTTAGTTGTTTGCATGATGGAGAAACTAGCCTTAGTTATTTGCATGATGGAGACAATGGCCTTGACTGTTTACATAATGGAGAAAATTCTGTACAATGGAGAATTTCGTAAAACGTAGGGTTTTGCCCATACAATGGAGATTTGACTAGTGTAGTCCCTTTATTATATTGGAATGGAGACTGTATCAGCTGGTCGATGTGATAAACACTCTTGCAAATACCACCAAGTGTCCCCTCCGCCGCCTCGTTAAAAACCTTCCCGAGAAAACCCAATTGGGACAAAACTCGGGTAAGGGAAAAAGAGTACGACTCGGGAGACACCTTTTAGAAGTGGAAGTATTTGAGGTGGGCGATGTTCCAGTTGTTTTGGAGTGTTTTTCCCTCCATTGTTTCTAACTGGAATGCTCCTTTATTCGTTGCTGCTATGATTTTATATGGTCTATTCCAGTTGGTACCCAATTTTCCTTCACTCGGGTCTTTTGACGCCAATGTTTTGGCTTTGAGGACGTAATCGCCCATTTTGAGTGGTCTTATTTTGGCTTTCTTGTTGTAATACTTTTCAGCTTGCTGTTTTTGGGTTTCCATCCTTATGTGGGCTATGTCCGTTCGTTCTTCGGCTTCATCCAGGTCTTGAAGTCTATTTTCGTCGTTCTCTGCCCCGCTGGTATGTGAATATCTAGGGCTTGGCTCCCCGATTTCAACGGGTATGACTGTGTCGGTTCCGCAGACCAATGAATACGGCGTTTCTCCTGTGCTGGATTTAGGCATGGTAAATCTGGCCATAGCCCTTTAGCTTTTTCGAGTTTCTTTTTCAATATGTTTAATATTATTTTGTTGCAGGACTCGGCTTGGCCGTTGGCGGTGGGATGATATGGATTGGAGAGTATCCGTTTAATGTGCCATTTCTCGAAGAACTCAGTTGTCTTTTTACCGATGAACTGGGGGCCGTTGTCGCAGTTGATTTCTTTAGGAATGCCGAAACGGCATATGATATTTTTCCATATAAAAGTGATAACTTCCTGTTCGCGTATCTGTGCATACGCACCTTCTTCCACCCTCTTGGAAAAGTAATCAGTCAAAATTTGAAGAAATCATACCTTTCCTCGTCCCGCTGGTAGGGGACCGATTATATCCATTCCCCACTTGATGAAGGGCCAAGTCGAGGTAACTGAGTGGAGAAGCTCTCCTGGTTGGTATATCGTAGGGGTGTACCTTTGGCACTACTCGCACCTGCGGATGTATTCTGCTGCCTCTTTTTTCATAGTGGGCCAGTAATAACCAGCTCGGATGATGCAGCGGATGAGGGTGCGATTACCTGTATGAGCGCCACAATGGCCTTCATGCACCTCTTTTAATACTTGTCTCGTTTGGTGCGGCTCAAGGCACTTAGCAAGGGGTCCTCTGAAGGTCCTTTGTTAGAGATCATGATTTATCAGGCTATATCGGGTGGCTTGTACACAGAGTTTTTTGGCTTCTTTCTTGTCGCGTGGGAGCATCCCATCCTACAGGTAAGATACAAACTGGTTGCACCAGTCCCAACTAAGGTTTAAAGAGAGTACCTCAACATGATCGATGGCCGAATGGAGGAGGGTGACTACACTTCCCTTGCTGATATTCTCGGTGGCCGCGCTAGTTTTGCTAAGCCACCCGTCTCGACATTTTGTGCCCTGGGGATTTGTTCGAGGCGGCATTCGTCGAATTCAGGCATCAGCTTGAGGATTTTTGATTGGTATTTTTGTAGCCTCTGTTCTCTGACTTGGTAAGTCCCGGTGACATGATTTACTACGAGTTGGGAGTCGCAGTGGAGGATGAGTCATCGGACCCCGTATTTGATGGCCAATTTCATACCTGCAATCACAGCCTCATACTTGGCCTCATTGTTAGTCATCTCGGGGCATCGTATGGACTGACAGATTATTTCGCCTGTGGGGACTTCAAGGACGAGTCCCAGTCCCGATCCTGAGGAATTAGCGGCGTCGTCAGTGTAGAGAGTCTAGGGGTAGGTGTTATGGAAGGCGTGGAGGGCCTCCAGTTCCGCCTCTGGCAGTATCTCTGCGCTGAATTCGGCAACAAAGTCGGCAAGTACCTGTGATTTAATGGCGGTTCTTGGGTGATAGGATATGTTGTGCTCGTTGAGCTCTATGGCCCACCTAGCGAGCCTAACCGAGAGTTTGGGCCTATGTAGGATGCTTCTCAGGGGGAAGGTTGTTATTACTTTTATGGGGAGGCACTGAAAATAGGGTCTAAGATTTCGTAAAGCTACGACCAGTGCTAGAGCTAACTTCTCGAGATATGGATATCGTGTTTCAGTATCCACTAGGGTTTTGTTGATATAGTAAATAGGAGATTGCGTACCTTTTTTTCGCGGACCAAGACTGCGCTGACAACAACTTCGGATATGGCCCGATATACTAGCAAACTCTCACCCGGGTTTGCTTTGACCAGCAACGGCGGCGAAGATAGGTAGGCTTTTAATTTTCACAGGGCCTCGATGCATTCCTCATTCCACTGTAACCCATGATCTTTTCTCAGTACGCTGAATAACTTATGACATCTGTCGGAGGACCGTGAGATGAACCTTGATAGGGTGACTATTCGCCCCGTTAATTTCTGTACCTGCTTCTTGCTGTTCAAAGTCTCAGGTATTGCGTCTATTGCCTTGATCTGATCCGGGTTGACTTCGATACCTCGTTATGATATGAGGAAACCCAGGAATTTTCCCGAGGCCATGCCGAAGGCACACTTTTCCGGGTTTAGCTTCATCCTGTACTGTCTCAGTATCCCAAAGGCTTCTTTCAAATGATCGATGTGATCCTCCTTCTTTTCCGACTTTACTAGCATGTCATTGATGTAAACCTCCATGGTTTTGCCGAGCTGTTCCTTGAATATTTTGGTGACCAATCTCTGGTACGTTGCTCCTGCATTTTTAAGTCTGAAGGGAATTACCTTATAGCAGTACGTTCCTTGGTGGGTGATGAAAGTTGTCTTTTCTTGATCTTCTTCGGCCATCATGATTTGATTGTAGCCGGAGTAGGCATCTAAGAAACTTAGCAGTTCGTGCCCTGCGGTTGCGTCTATCAGCTGGTCGATGTGGGGTAATAGGAATGAGTCCTTCGGGCATGCGTTGTTTAGGTCGGTGAAATCCACGCACATTCTCCATTTCCCATTTTTTTTACCATGACGACATTAGCGACCCATTGCAGGTACTTCGATTCTCTGATAGAACCGTTGGCTAGTAATTTGTCCACTTCTTCAGTGACCGCCTCATTGATTGAGGCATTGAATTTCCTTCTCGTCTGACGTACGGGCGGGTATAGTGGATCAATGTTCAGCTTATGAGTGGCAATGTCTTTAAGAATTCCCGGCATATCTGAATGAGAGAAGGCAAATAAATCTGTGTGGTTAGTTAAGAATTTGTGGTACTTACTTGGGTCACAGAGACTGTGTCCGATGTAGGCTTTCTTTGAGCAGTCGACGACGTCCAATTGGACTGGGTCAAGGTCTTCGACCATTGCTTTGTAGGCTTCCACGATGTCTGAGTCTTTGATGGCTTCTGCTATCGGGTTGGCTTTAGTCCCCGACATGGCTGATTGTTATGCTTCTGCGCTTGCTCCTTTCAGCTGTTTGGTATGTGTACAGTCTTGGGCTATCCGATAGCATTTCTGAGTGGTAAGTGGCTCGCCTCGAATGCTGAATACTCCTCATGAGGTAGGGAACTTGATCACTTGGTAGAAGCTCGAGGGGAATGCCCGCATGGCGTGTATCCAAGGGCGCCCTA
The DNA here is from genome assembly GCA_026770625.1 of Nicotiana glauca. NCBI lineage: Eukaryota > Viridiplantae > Streptophyta > Magnoliopsida > Solanales > Solanaceae > Nicotiana > Nicotiana glauca. The sequence continues at coordinate 145,400 of MU760272.1, forward strand.
TGATGACATTGTAAGCCGTTTCCTGGTTCATGACGTGGAACGTGGTCTCTAGCGTAACTCACCCTGCTAAGACTGGCAATGATATCTCTCCGGAGGTCCGCTCTACTGCATTGTTAAAACCCGTTAGTGTTATGCAACACGGTATTATCTTATCTTCGAGTCTCATTTGCATGAGGACTCTTGGATGGATAATACAAGCACCGCTTCCGTCGTCTACCATGATTCTCCTGACATCAGTATCAACGATACGTAAAGTAATATCTAAAGCATCATAATGAGGAAAAGACAAACCGTCGGTATCAGACTTATCGAAGGTGATACTATCTTCGAAGTCGTCATACCGTTCATGGGCGATTGTGTGCTTCAATTTGTGCGTGGTGGTGAACTTTACGTGGTTGATTGCTGAGTCGTCACTACCACCGACGATCATATTTATGATGCGTGCTGGAGAAGGTGGCTTTGGTGGTCCTTGGGATTGATTTCGTCCTCTGGCGAAAATGGTCTTTCCCTTATCGCTGAGCAGCTATTTCAGGTATCCTTGGTTTAGCATCCTAACTACTTCTTGTCGTATACCTATGCAATCTTCGGTCCCGTTCCCCCTTTCCTGGTGGAATTTGCACAGGACGTTCGACCTCTTTGTGCTTGGATCTGATTTCATTTTCGGCGGCAATTGCACCTTTGTGCCCAGCTTTTCTGGTGCGTACAATATTCTGAAGGGGACAAGCAAAGTTATGGGCAGATAATAAATAAGGCATACCTCTTTCATTCCGGAGTAGGACGACGTGTCGCTGTACTGCATCTAGGTGCCTTGGAGGGGGTGGATTGGAGGTCCTGACATAGGGCTGATGCCTTTCTTTGTTTAAGCATTGGGGTTGTTACCGTCGTCTGTCATTGTGTCGATCCCTTCTTGCTTCTGATTGTCTCGTCGTTAGCCGTTGGGTTGGACCGTTGAGATCGTCTTCGTCCGCTCGTACTTTGGCATAGTACGCGTTTTGGATCTCTTCCCATGTGGTGGGGGGATATTTCATGAGTCGGCTTAGCAGCTTCTTGGTCGCTCTCGCACCATCTCTGTTTAGCCCGTTTTGGAAAGCCGCGACTGCCATGCCTTCTGATACGTTTAGCAAACTCATTCTTACCCTGGTTAATCTGGCCAAGAAGTCCCTGAGTCCCTCCCCTGTTGTTTGCCTAACTGCAAAGATATCGTTGACCCTAGCTTCGACCTTCTTCGCTCCTGCATGGGTAGTGGCAAATTTGTCTGCCATTTCTTCGAATGCCGATATCGTCCTAGCTAGCAGTTGAGAGTACCTCGTTAAGGCCCCTCCTATCAACGTTTCTCCGAACTTTTTCAGCAGCACGGACTGTACTCTTTCTTTTGACAGATCATTGCCTTTCACAGCGGTCACATAATTAATCAGATGATCCTCGGGATCCGTAGTCCTGTCATATATTCATAAGTATGGTGGCATCTTGAAGGTTTTTGGGATTGGGTGAGGGGAAGCCTCCTCACTGTACAGTTGTTCGACGAACCGTCCTACGTCGTGCTTTGGCAGTAGCTTAGGGGCACCAGGAATTTTGTCTACTCTTTCCTGGTGATCTTTCATTTGATCACAGAGCGCTTTGTTTTCATTCTCCATCTCTTCCATTTTCTTAAGGATGGTTTCAAGTGAACCATCACTGGCATCGGCATTGACGTGAGTGTTGCTTGCTCGTACAGTACCGAGTTCATCGGTGGCAGTAGTGACTTCTGTTGCCAGCGAGTCCCTAGCATTCCCTTGGGGTGATTTTTCGAGCAAACTACTTAGAGTGTTTGTCAACCATTCTTCCAGTAGCTTCTTAACCACCGGGGGTGTTTCTTTGGCGGCATATGTTGAAGCCCCTTTCTCGTGCAAAATCGTTAAATCTTCGAGTGAAGAGGGTGAGATCTCCCTATCCGGTGCATTACTGGGCGTTGTGCTCATGATATTTTCTCTACCGGCCTCGTTGAGAGGGCCTATGAGGTTGGTTGCGGCATCTGCTATTGTCTTCATCCTTGGTTCTCTTTCTGCCATTGTTCGGCTTCTATGGAGTATGAAGAACGATGATCGTTGTTTTTTGATATCCTAGGTATGAACTATGATTTCGATTGCTGAAATCACCACAGACGGCGCCAAATTATTTGTCCCAAAAGTTTTCAAATACTTTCTGAGCAAATCAATTAAAATAAATCAAGAGTAAATCGTAATCGAAGATAATAAGACCTTAGGATATATGATATGTTCGTTCATTTTCGGTCTCAGTATGTGAAAGAGATTCAAAGATCGAGGGAGTGATTTAGAGAGAGAGAGAGAGAGAGAGAGAGAGAGAGAGAGAGAGAGAGATAAAGAGAAGTTCAATAATCATCCTCTTCTCTACAATGCTAGGATCCCCTTTATATATTAAGGGACCCTCCTTCCCATATTAAAATAAATAGAAACTAAATACATATCCTCGAAGAGAAGAAAATAAATAGAAACTAAATACATATCCTCGAAGTGAAAAGGAACCTATGGTGTCGTTTCTCCTAATGCCACTAAGTCGTACCTCTGCACTGGCTAATGCACGCTTGATGGTTATCCATGCCGACGCAGAGACGTGGTTGGTCAAATTCGACCCCATGCAGGTAAAATTCAATCTTACCGCATAGCTAAAAGATGATACGCAGCAGAACGATTACGAGTGTATAAGCATGAAGGCCAAAATCGGGAGAATAGTGCAATCCTGACCAACGTCATTCATTTGGATCCATAATAAGAGCAACTAGAAAAGCTTGCACTCGAAACAAATTAAACACCTTCGCAATTTAACTCTGCTGTATCCGGGGAGCCTTTCTAAGATCGTGGACCTCGGCTTTTATGCTATTGCAGTTACCACTAGCTAAAGTCTCGTCCCCCCACTAACCATATACCCAACATGTGTGCTAGAAACTTGGAACAGCCACATCCGACTTAGGCTATAAATATCCTACTTTATCACTAGTAAAACATATCTAATTGGTCATGACATATTAGATTATTCATTGTGTACTCACATGCTTTAGTGTGAAGCAATATTTTTCATTGTATTCTATAAGGAGTATAATTTATCCTAATATAGCCACATCCTAGGTCGACACTAAATAAAAATTCTTTTATCTCTATCTTAATTTATTTTATTTATCGTTATTTTTATTCATTTCATTGTACACACTTTGAATTAATCTATTGCTAGTGTCCTAAAAATAAATATTTAATTATATATTCAAAAATTTGTTTTTAGATTTGTCACCTTGAAAATTTTAATTACAATTAGATTTGATTTTGTGGTTCTAAAAATACGTGATTTATTCTTATCCTAGTTGTTAGGAAGTATATGCTAAGTGTGAGACTAGAAAATAAGATAAGAGCTTGAAGGTAGCATGACAAGCAAACCGAGTGACTGAGAATCGGGGCCTCGAGCTAGGCTATACGGGACCTCGGGGCCGAGCTAAGCATTAGGTTGTGGACAGTCGATGAGTGACTAACAGTTTTAAGAGCTTTGATGAAGGCTCTTTATGATCAATGATGAGTAATGAATGAAGAACAATCAATGAAACGCAATAAATGTAAGCAATATAAGCAACAAAATCAAGGGAGAATATTGTTTTGTTAGAGAGCAGAGAATGTTCTTGTTCTAGTATTGAATGTTATGTCGTCCTTTACAAAATGACAAGGATCCCCTTTATATAGGAGGGGGAATTTCAATATAGTACATATGTATTTATTAAAAGGATATGAGGCTGGTATAGCCATTTAATGCTACGGTACGGGCTTCTACTACCCCAATAGACTTAGTCAACTTTAACCACGTGCCTTGGGAACTTCTCGTTTGTACATCATAGTCATCGATTTGCACTGCCTCGAGCTCAAATATTGAGAACCCTCGGGGTCGAACCTCGAGCTGAGCCTCGAGCCTTCTGGGGGCGATCTTACGAAGTGCTACAATGAATATAAAATTAGACTCTCCGATTTTAGCCGTATACAGATAGTCCCCATGTTTCTTAGAATAGAATGATATGAAACGACTTTGACATCGACTTCCTCTAGCCCCTCGTGATGGTGCCATGCTTATGACGTAAGCTTTCATGATGACTGAAACATCCCGTCAGTTCATCTTTCTATAAGTGTTTAATGCTCTATCAGTTTATTTTCCAAAAAACGGTGATATCGCCGCCGATCCGTTTCTCAAAAAGCATTGATTGTGCCTGTTGATAAGTTTCTCAAAGGCATTGATTGTTTCTTCAGTTACGTTACTACCTTTCTATAAATGGGAGGTTACTTGAACCAAAATTTCACGCAGTCATTCTTCAATAGCCTTTAACCCTTTTCTTCTCTTCATCCTCATCCAAACTCTAATTTCCATGGTTCAATCCTGTGACCGTAAGGTCACACGACAGCGATTTTTTGAGTTATGTCATGCCTCTTTTTCAGAGTTTTTCCCCACTGAGTGGGATCATACTGGTTTTTTGTTGTTGTTGTTTGCCCGAAATAATGAGAGAGGGGCTTCAAATTATCTCCGTATTATAGGATATGTGAACCGTGAACTGATGTTCATCTCTCTTAACTTCAACCTGGTGTGGCACCTCATTCCTTTTTCTTTCCATGGAGTGAGGTGGCATTATCTACTAACTTTGCATCCCACACCGGTGCAATATCTCAAGAAGTGGCTTCACAATAGTTGTGCTGACGAGACCCGTACTCGCCAAATTTTTCACCAAGCCACAATTTTCCCTGCTTGTTAAAAGCTTTTGCTCTTTGATAGGCTATAGCTGTCTTGGAGGAGTTGCTCGAAGGTATTGCTCTAAAGATCGACACAGGATCCTCGAGGGAACGACTATCGCAGATGTCGCGTCCGAGGATGTACCCTCGAAACTAGTTTAGGCTCTTTAGTTGTTATTTTATGCTTCTTTGTTTCTGTGTAAGGACCCCTCGTGGGCTTTTATAATTGTCGCTTATTAATATAATAGTTTCTTCAATTTGCTTTTGTCTTGTGCTGGATTCCCTTTTGTCTGTGTTTGCAAAAAATTCAACCGTGTGAATTTGTCGATCAGTCCAAATAATGGACTTAGATATAGGAATTCCTTTCATTCTCAATTGGTTAACATGATATCCCCTAAAAAACTTTGCCATTCCTCAGACTATGTCTGGATTGATCTGGTACAAACGTAGGCCGTCGGGACTTCCGAATTCGAATTGAATGTGGGCGGGGCCTCAAATTTCTTCAAAATAAAGCTTATCCCTTTAGGCACCGTTGATAGTCCCGAGGGAAAGTTTGCTTGAGCTCGGGTGGCCCTCAATCGAGCTAAAATTTGTTTTGAACTTAAAAAATGAGGATAGCCTTAAGGCGTTACAGATGGTCCCTGAGTAAGGGTTTGCTTGATCATCTGAAAATAGAGATAGCCCCGAGACTTCCATGAATATTCCCCAAGTGAGGGTTTGTTTGAACTTGGACGGCCTCAAAAACTTGTTTTGAACTTAAAATGAAGATAGCCCTAATGCGTTATTGATAACCCTTGAGTGGTAAAATGACTCGGACCTAGAGAGATACTCGAGATCGGGTACTATCTCGAGGCTAGGTTTATGTGGATAGCTCTTTGGAGCCCATAGTTAACAGATATCCTCGAGATCGGGCACCATCTCGAGGTTAGGTTGATATGAGAATCTTTTAACCCTTCGAACGTAATACGACAACGCCGTTCGTATGACACTTCCATGAAGTGACCGAGGTGATCCCTCCGGTACACTTCCTCGGAAATGGTGATGGCCTAGTTAGAATTAATTGTCTTTTTAGGGTAGGCGGACAATCGCTTCTTGCTCTATATATGAGTTTGCTTTCCTCTTATTTGAGGATTCCATTTCTTTGAGCAGCTACCCTTTTTATAGAGCTCTCCTTCCTTGCATCATCTCTTTCACCATTTTAATTCAAAGCTTTTGCCTAAGCTCTCATTTCCCTTTTCTTGTTTTACCATAGTTATGGCTGCTACGGCCAAGCCCGTTCACCAAGAAGAGGAGAGTTCTGCCTCCTTCCCACTCGATCAGTGGTACACCGTTGGCATCTGGTGAGCTAACCTCGAGATGTTTTGTTTCGAGGAGAGACTTTACGTTAGGGAGACCTCCCAATGTTCAGGGCCATTGGGAGAATGCATCAAGGTCCATTTCATCAATAAGAGAGGAACACCTCGAGGAGGTGAGGGGAGACTATGGATGGGGAGAAAAGGTGGTACTGCAGGTACCTTCCCTGGAAGAGGACATCATGGCCCACGTAAAGGAGTTTTTGAACGTATATACGTACCCTTTTATGTTAGGCCCTCTCGATAGGGTCGTGCTTGGCTTCTATCGAAGATATCGAGCTACCTTGGCATAGGTTCACTCGTCGTTTTGAAGGTTAGTATTGATGATGAGGTTCTTGGCGGAGGAAGCCGGGATTGAGTTCTTAGCCATCTTATTAGATTGTCCTGACCCTTTCATTGTCGAGGCCAGATAACTTTACGATGCTATTTCAACAGACCTTTTGTTGCCGATGATGAAGAATATGGGGACCGAGGGTGGATGAGTCAATTTTTTCGAGTACGGACTGTCGATATTATCCCCGTAGAATTCCTGCTATTTCCTGAGAAATGGAATTTCATATGTAATTGGTACACTTCGTGTTTTTCTAATTTTTGTTCATGGTGGAGGCAAACTCTGTAAAGATGTTTTCTCTTTCTTTATTATAGCAATCCCTTGGATTCCATACCAGGCACCCGACTGGCGGATTGGACTTGGTAAGCTGGCAGCTCGCTCGACATACGATGGGTGTAGGTGGCGAGACCTGTTGAAGGGTAAATGGGAGGCAAAACACCACGATGAATATCACATGATTCTTCTATTTAAATAATATTTCCTTTGTGTTTCCTAACTTATTTACTTCAAGCATAGGAAAATTCTCCGAAATGAGGCCGTGCCCTCTTGGAAATAAGGGAGGATCATCGGCCTCAGGGCCAAAGAGTGATAATAAGCGTAAGGAATCCTCGATGGGCGAGGAGATTTGTAGTGAAGCAGGGTCAGCCCGAAGGCGAAAATGAGATATACCCGTTAAGGTTGATTATGTACCCGATGAACATTGTACGAATATTGGTATAGCAGAAAGGAGCGGCCACACATCGACGGCTCAAGCCGAGGAGCATCCTGGGGCAGCTGAACTTGTAATACCCGAGATTTCTAGCCTCGAGGAGGTGAATCCTCCTTTGCCACCATCTTTTTCCCTGGTCGAAGGTACTTCGAGGGACAAGGATCTTCTGCCACTATCTTCTCCTCCTGTCGAAGGTACTTCAAGGGATACCGGTTTTCTGCCGCCGTCTTCCTCTCCCGTTGAAGGCACTTCGAGGAATGCTTGAGGCCAGGGGCCGCCTATTTCAAGTAGGTTCTTGAATGATAATATTCCTATTGAGATCGGTTCTTCTGGGGCCAATGAGACCAGACCAGTGGATGTGCGCTCAACTTTTGAGGAGGCTCAGCGGCTCTGTTCTGTAGTGAGTTTTGTTTGGTTGTATTGGTTTTTCAGTTTTGCACTTTCATTTTCTTACTAAGCTTCTTTCTTCATAGGCCTTTGACAAGCTCAAGTTCGAGCTGATCTGTCGGGAAGCTCGTTTGCAAAAAGCCTTGGATGGAGAGAAATCTCTCAGGCTTCTTTGGGACAAAAAGGCATATGAGTTGGTATACTTGCGGTATGAGGTGAGTCGAAGACGAGACTATGAAAGCTACCTCGAGGGACATGTAACCTTTGTTTCGAGGGTACACATGTTTCTTCTCCTTCCCTTGGAGATTAACATTTTGATACTTCAGTTGTAAAGGATGATGGAAGACCTAGAATGACTTTGGGGTGAAGTTGGTCAGGCCAAGCATGAGTGTACTGAGCTAAAGGCTCAGGCAGATGCCCAAGTTGTGGCCAAGAAGAATGTTTTGGCCAAGGCTTCTGCCCTCGAGGTGCAACTCCAAAATGCATGTGAAAATAGTTCGGTCCAAACGAGCATGATTGCAAAGATCGAGTCTAAGCTTTTGAAGATGAAGGCTGAGGTTGTGGATGCCTGGGCTGAAGCTGAAGAGATTCGAGCTAAGGCTGATAAGAAAGTGGCCGTCTATTTGAAAAACGCGACGCTCGAGCTGAGCTGAGCTGAGCTGAGCTGAGAGGGGATTCCGATGGAGGGAGCAGAAGTAGCGAATATGCCCGGTGAAAATCTCAAAGGGAAACCCTCGAGGAGATCCACGCTAGGGGCTTCGATCTCTCGGAAGAGATAAAGTAGGCAAAGGCGGACGAATATGATGCCAAGTTTCTCTTGTCCGATGTCGAAGATAGTGAGGAAGAGATCGATGGGCCACAGTCCCCGAGGGGAATATAGACTAGGCCTTGCTTTTCTGATTCTACGTATAATGCTCTTAGAGAACATTGTAAATGGAGCATTGTATTTTTCACATATAAGTATAAAAGGAAGCCTTTCGTTTTCATCTTTCATACATTTTCCTCTGCTTGTGTATGTTTTTCTTTGTTTTGAATTTATACGTTTGTTGGCGATTAGCCAGGTGAACTGGACTTCAAGGAAAAACCCTTAGGTTTACAAATTGGCCCTGAGGCTTGTTGGGTTGCCTTGTAGGCTCTTACGTATTTGCCCTTAGGCATTTTTTAGTTAACTATTTTGGGCTCAGTCTTCGAGTAGGATTTCGACTCAAGCTCATTGGCCCTTAAGTTTTTGAATTTTAAGATGGTTCTTAGGCTCTTACGCATTGGATCGGTACGACCTCTAATGTAGGTTGCCATCTGGGCTCTTACGTGTTGGGTCGGTACGACCTCTAATATAGGCTGGCGCTTAGGCTTTTACGCGTTAGGTCGGTACGACCTCTAATATCGGCTTTATTCTTCCCTCTTTAAAGACTTTTTGAAGTTTTGTTTTCGCCCGGCTCTTCGACGGTTCGACAAAAAAATCTCAATTATGAGTCGTTATATTGCGATAAATGAGCATCTCGGGAGGTGTCGTTCGATGGCTGAATTATTTTGAAGCCTATTGTTTAAAGCTGATATGATCGAAGTTTTTTTGCTTATGCCGAGGGTAGCCTGATTAACCGGTTCTTTTCGAAGTAATTTGAAGGCCTGTGATTATATAGCAACGGTCGGGCATCCCTGAGTCATGTTAATTTAGATGGTACAACCTTGTGACCATAATCATTATATTTGGCTGTAGCCTTTTAGTCCCCGAGTAAGGTAGCCTTGGCGTCTATATCGAGGGTATGCCTTTATAGGGGTCTTATAAGTTCAAATATATAGCCTTGACTTTAAGATCAGGATTATGCCTTTTGTAAGGTCTTATAAATTTGATCATGCCTTATTTGAGGTCTTACAAATAGGTTACTTAGCACAAGTATAATTCATGCCTTGCGTAAGGTCTTACAGATTATTGTATTGCCTTATAGAGGTCTTTTGAGTTCAAGGTTACCTGTATGGGGTCATATGGCCTCTAGTTTTGATAGCTCGATGGGGTGACAGTCGGCGATAGTCCCCGAGATATCAAGGACTTTTTGGCTATAGGGTTGTTCTTTGTAAACTTGGTGTTTCCTCATTGAGGGCTTACGAGTTCGAATTTTCCGACCTGGAGGTTATATAGCTTCGATTTTTTGATGTCAATCCCCGAGTGTCCAGGGAACTTCTGGCCCTGGGGCCGTTTCTTGCAAGGATAACAAACCTCTTTGAAGCGCAAATTGTTATGATGTAAAAATATTCCTTGATTACTTGGTACAAGTATACATGTTTTCGTCGTCAAGGGTTCGGTTATTCTATGCGACACGGTTCATACGACCATTTGGCCCGATACATCTTTTTCCTATCAAGACCTCTTTTGGCTTATCTTGGCTTCTCCGAGGAGGTGATCTCCCGAGGGGATGCCCCAGTATTCGAGGTTGATTGAAGAGAAGCCTTGAATACTTGTTAAGTTCTCCTTAGGTAGCATATAGATGTTGTAAAACCCTTCTTGGGAAAAATTCGATTGAAGGAAAAGAGTGCAACGCATGCTTTAAAACCTAAGGTCTTCAAGCTGGAAAGAACTTCAATTGCTCTGATCGGACACCTGCACACAGGTTAGTATAAGATGTAAAATAAAAAAAGAAACAGTTATATCTTAGTGGAGAAGGCACTTTGAGCCTCGATATGCTTCAACCGCTTGCTCCGGGGATGCGGTACGGTCCTTTGTTCATTTATTCGGGTGTAGCCAAGAATGTAGCTTATGATTGCTACTTCACTATTCGCTTATCTTTTGGTTCCTTCGATGTTGGAGGCGTTGATGTCGGTGCCACATCGTGCACCACAAACATCTCTCTTGCTGCGTGCTGCTCCCCGTATATGGTTTTTATTCCATCCTTCATTGGGAATTTCATCATTTGAAGAAGGGTTGACGGTACTGCTCTCATGCAATGTATCCATGGCCTTCCGAGCAAGGCATTGTACCTCATGTCTCCTTCGATGAGATGAAACTTGACATTTTGGGTTGTGCCGGCCATGTTGATCGGGAGGGTAATTTCCTCTTTCATTGTTTCGCTCGCCATATTAAATCTATTGAGGATTCTGGAGGTGGGTACGATCTAGTCAAGAAGTCCGAGCTGCTCCACCACCCTCAACCTGATAATGTTGGCCGAGCTACCTGGATCCAAAAGTACACGCTTAATTTGAAATATATTTACGAGAAAAGAAATTACCAATGCATCATTATGAGGCTGAGACAGGGTATCGATGTCCGTCGCTTCGTGAGGGCATCTTCAGGTATATAACCTCGAGTTTGCTTCTCCCTAGTGATGGATATCTTTGTTCTTTTGACAATGGGTTCTAGCGGGATGTCGATTCCTTCAATGATTATGTGGATGACATGTTATGGCTCATTTGTTTCATTTTTCCTATTCAGCTCTCTTTCCTGGAACTGATTTTTGGCTCGGTCGCTGAGGATTTCTCGGAGGTTCCCTTTCCTAATTAGTCGGGTTTTCGGTCTTATAGCCGTGTATGCCGTGAAATTCGCATACCAAGTTATGGTTCATTTGCGTCAGATCTGATTGTACGGGTTTTGGCCATCTGGTGTCTTTGATTTTACCGATGGCGGATACGATGTCTGAAACATCAATGTTGAAGTTGTGTTCAGACAATCGGGGTGCCTCCGTCAGTCCCGTGTGCCTGTCGAATCCAGATTTGCTCATGAGTCCCCAAGGAATCTGATCTCGATCTATCCTTCAGTCATTTTGGGGTATGTTACGCTTTGAGGAATTTCTTCTATCTTCACTGTATGGTTGGTGCCTTTCCTTGTTTGGCCTTGGTTCCTTTGCTAGAAAACTGCTAGGATATACCGTCCTCGACCCTAATCTTTGATTTATATCAGTTGTGGAAATCCGACCTAGTTACGGCGAGATATTCAACCAAGTTCTGCTTTAGCTGCTTCGAAGCTACCGAGCTTCGTTCGTTCAAGCCTTGAGTGAAGGCCTTATTGCCCAGTCATCGAAGACTGGAGGTAATTCCATTTGCTCCATTTGAAAGGGAGATGCAAACTCCCGCAACATCTCGTTTTCCCATTGTTTTATTTTGAAGATGTCGGATTTCCTTGTGGCAACCTTGATGGTACTGGCATGTGTCTTTATAAAAGAATCTGCCAGCATGGAAAACGAGTCTATCGAATTCGAGGCTAGGTTATGATACCACATCATGGACCCTTTTGAAAGTGTTTCTCCGAACTTTTTTAGCAAGACAGATTCAATCTCGTCATCCTTCAGGTCTTTGCCCTTCACCGCACAAGTGTAAGCACTGACTTGCTCGTTGGGGTTCGAGGTTCCTTTGTACTTTGGAAGATCGGGCATTTTGAATTTCTTTGGGATGGGCTTTGGAGCGGCATTTTATTGGAATGGCTTTTGTACGAACTTCTTCGAATCAATACCCTTTAGGATCGGGGGTGCGCCCGAAATTTGATCGACCCTTGAATTGTAGGTCTCCACCTTTTTGTCATTGGCTTCTATCTTCTTTTCGCCCAATTCTATCCTCTTTGTGAGGTCCTCGAGCATCTTTATGATAGCGGGGTCGGCTGCTGACCCGTTGTTGCTTGATCTTTCCGGTACCTGTTCCGCTTGAAGAGCCATTTTTGGTGCTGCTGTGCTTGGAGTTTTTTGGTGGCTTTGCAGTTGAGCAATCGCCAGCTGCTGTGCCTATAACATCTCAAAGATGACATGAAGGCTAACCTCTTATTCTTACCGAGCCATGGTTTTTTGAGCTTCTTGTTGGTTTTCTTGGCATATACTCCTATTGGTGTGGGAGCTTATATCGACGTGTTGGGCGTTGCATGAGACCACGTCGAAGGGAATTGGTTCTGGTGCATCCTCAGTGTTTCATGGTGGTACACCAATACCTAGAATAGCTACACCATTCTCTCTATGGTTCTTAGGACCGTTGTTTTCATGGTCATTCACTGAGTTAGACATTTTAACCTGAAATCAAAGATTGTTAGACAAGAAAAAGTATAAAAGATAACTTGCATTATTCAGTAAACCAGCACGAAAACAATCACTATTATTTTTAGCCTCACAGTGGGCGCCAAACTATTTACCTTGAAAATGATAATTAGATTTGATTTTGTGATTCTAAAAATATATGATTTATTCTTATGCTATTTGTTAGGCAGTATATGTTAAGTGTGTGACTAGAAAAAAAGATAAGAGCTTGAAGGTAGTGTCACAAGCAAACCGAGTGACTGAGAATCGGGGCCTCGAGCTAGGCTATATGGGGCCTTGGGGTCGAGCTAAGCGTTAGGCTGTGGACAGGTGATGAGAGACTAAAATTATAAGAGCTTTGATGAAGGCTCTTTATGATCAATGATGAGTAATGAATGAAGAACAATCAATGAAATGCAATAAATATAAGCAATGTAATAAATATAAGCAATAAATTCAAGGGAGAATATGTTTTTGTTAGAGAGCAGAGGATGTTCTTGTTCTAGTAGTGAATGTTATGTCGTCCTTTATAAAATGGCAAGGATCCCCTTTATACAGGAGGAGAATTCCCAATATAGTTCATATGCATTTATTACAAGGATATATGGCTAGTATAACCATTTAATGCTACAATACGAGTTTGTACTAGCCTAATAGACTTAGTCAGCTTTAACCACGTACCTTAGGAACTTCCCGTTTATCCATCATAGTCATCGATTTGCACTACCTCGAGGTTGAATATTGAGAACACTCGGGGTCGAACCTCGAGTTGAGACTCGAGCCTTCTGGGGACGGTCATACGAAGTGCTACAATGACCATAAAATTGGACTCTTCAATTTTAGCCGTATACAAGGTTAAATAGTTTGGTGCCCACCTTGGGATCCTAGCAATTGAAAGTTTGATTCAAAATCCTACTGCTTCTTTTCAAATTTTTGTAACAAATCGACCAGTCATTTTGAGTATTCGTATTCATATCGGTAGTTTGAGGTCATGAGTGACGGCCTGTGGCCTATTAGGACTTCCATGTATTTTCGGTTATGGTTTTTGAGTTGTTCAGAATTGATTCGGATGAATGATTCTTAAATAGGAAGCTTTAATTTGAAAGAGTTGACCAAGTTTGACTTTTGTATGATTCTGTTAGGTCCAAATGGTGATTCTAGACTTAGGCATATGTCCAGATTTGTATTTGGATATTCTTAGAAGGTTTCAGCACTATTTGGCAAAAATTGGTAATTTGAAGGTTTGGAATGTTTATAAGTTTGACCGGGAGTTGACTTTGATGATATTTGACTCGGATTTGGATTTCGAGAGTTAATAGATTCTTTGTGTCATTTGGAATTAGTGTGAAAAATTTAAGGTCATTCCGAGTTGATTTGATAAGGTTCAGCACAAGTTTTGGAGGTTGAAAGTTCAAAGGTTCAATAAGTTTGATATGACGTGCTATTCATGGTTTTGATGTTGTTATGAGAGGTTTGAGGCCTTGAGTTGTTTTGTAGTATATTTTTTGCTTATACACATATTTGGTTGGGGTCCTGGGTAAGCCGAGCACATTTCAGTGCATTATTATGAAAAATTAGAAATTTTAGTTTTAAACTTGAAAATCTTGATTTTCATGGTCAATTCTTGTTGTTTGATGTTATTTTGAAGATTTGAGTAAGCAGAAAAGTTTGTATGATGTTATTACACTTGTGTGAATATTTGGTTCGGAGCCCGAGCAGCTCAGGTGAGGTTTAGATGCATAGCGGACTGATTTTTGCCTTAGAAGAAATGCTGGTGCATTAGGTCTTTTGGTCTCGCATATTTGCGAGAACCTATTCGCAAATGCGAGGTCATGCTCGCATTTGTGATGTTGAAGGGCTTTAGGTTAGTTTTGCTTCTACGAATTTATTGCCGCAAGTGCGATGGTGGAGGGTCTCACATTTGCGAGTTGAAGGTCGCACTTTCCACCATGAAAATTTTGGGGCAGACTCGCATTTGCGGACTGCCTTGGGTTCACAATTGCAATGATTTCATCACTTTTCCGATATCAGCTTGCTCGAGACTTTTCTCATTTGCGAAGAGTTGATCACTTTTGCGATCATCGCAATTGTGAACTAGGTTTCACAATTGCGATATTTGTAGCTTGGTCAATTGTGGGGGTTTTGCGACTTAGCTCATTTTTCACCCTTTTCTCAACCCTAAACACTCTAGAGGCGATTTTTGAAGAACATTTTCTTTGCAAATTCATGGGTAAGCATCTTTAACTAGCTTTCAATCAATTTCAACTATTTTTTTTATGACTTTAAACATCAAATCTATGAATTTTAAAGTAGAAATTAGGTGTTTATGGTGGAATTTGGGGATTTTGTAAAATTGAGATTTAGATCCCAAATTGAGGTCGAATTTCAAAATAAATTTCATATCAAGACTCGGAGGTGAATTGATAATCGGGTTTGGTTCCAAATCTCGGATTTTGACCAAGCGAGCCCGGGGTTGACTCTTGCTGACTTTTGGGATTTTTACCAAGATTGAACCTTTATTTATTGGGGATGCTTCATTTAGCCTTATTTAACTTCGTTAGATGATAATTGACTAGGTTTTGATTGTCCTAAGGATTATTTCTACGGAAGACAATATTGGATTGTGAAAATTGTTCCGGAATGAGGTAAGTGTCTTGCCTAGCTTTGTTGGAAAAAAAAAATTCTACTAATTGATATTGGTTGCTACATGCGGGGGTGATGCATATACGTGGTGATGAGCGTATATGCATATGTCAGGGTTTCCATGATGGGGAGTTGGAATTATGTGCTTCACTATGCCTGTGCTGAACTTGATAATTTTTTAACCTATGTTTCATTTCACTTTATGGCAAGTAAACTCAATAATCTGCGATAGAAATCATGTTAGAAGATAGAACTCTTAAAAGGATTTAATGTGCCATTTTTTAGAATCATTTGCATACCTAATTTGATCGTAGTATCGGAAATCTATATCTACACATGTTATTGTTATGTTACATTAGTTTATTTACTCGTGTTACGATATGATGATCGGAGCCTAGGGCTATGTTTGGCACGATGGGTATTTCTATGCGGTTTGAAATAAGACTGTTTGTCGATTATTACCATTCAGAAAAGAAACGAAGTTGGATTTCGGCTATGATTACTCATTCATTAAGCACTTACATGCCCTTTTCTTTGGTTTCCATCAGTGTTTGCCATTTCTTATGATACTTTTCGTTTGGGTTACTTATGTAGTTATCTCTATATTTCCCTTTGGTTGTACTGTTATTGTTATGTCTTTATTTTGTCTGTTACTGATACCCTGCAATTTCACTTAATTTACTTCTATTACATGTCCTCTTCGAATTTATGTTTTTGCTTGTTGTTAGCCCATACCAGTTACATGCTCCTAACTATCAAATGATTTACTTGTTAAATGCCTTAACTTGCTACATGTTTTCCCTCACTACGTGCTTTAACTTACTATATGTCTCCAATTACTATATACTCTTCTTACCATATGCCTTCACCGATTAAATTCCTTTGCTTGGTACATGATCTTACTTGATACATGATTTCATATATTGAATGCCTTCATTTGATCCTTGTTCTTACTTGATTAACATCCTTGCTCGTCTCATGTACTACTCTTTTTAGCTTAACCGGATTGGGTGACTTGTAGATTGGTTGTATGATATACCTTGTGAAAGCTTTGTCATGATATATGGCAGAATAGTTTTGATATTGGACTGCTCATTCTACTCTGTTGAGTTGTATTACTTAGTCGGATACAACATGTTCTTTTTCTTAGTATTACATGGTGAACCTTTCCCGTGTTTGGTTGTTATTGTGGTTTCATATGATATTGTTGATATTATGGATCAGGTTGCATGCCGCAACGGGGGAGGAGGGGGAGTGTGTGTCTATATATATATGTATAGAGGGAATTGGGTTGCACGCCGCAACGGTATTGATATGAGATATCAAGTCAGGTGCACACCGCAACAGTGATTATTAAATATATGGGGTCGGGTTACATGCAATAATATATATATATATATATATATATATATATATATATATATATATATATATATATATTA
>MU760272.1:164190-195773 GCA_026770625.1 Nicotiana glauca
ATTTATAAATGGGATTCTAAAAATACGTGATCTATTCCCGAGCTAGTTTGAAAGGGTGATTAGTGCTAAACGTGGAGTAAAATAGTAAAGATCGAGCTAGCAAAAATGATAATCAAACCAGTAAGGGATGTTCCCGAGCTTAGGACAAGCCAGTAGATACCTCGGGGCCAGACCTCGAGCCTACCTCGGGCCTACCGAGGGTAATCTTATCGAGGGTAGTCGGGAAGGGAATAACAGATAAATATACAAGTAAGTAAGGCTTTTATATGATCAAGTTTGAGCGAAATGTTTGAAGAACAGGTTAAGAAACAATAAAATGCTGAAGATGATCTGGAGATATAATAGGCAAATCGAGAGAATAGCTATCGGTGAATATGAATTAAAACCAGAGAAGAATTAAGAGAAAGAGAGAGAGAGAATATTATTGCTTTCTTTGTAAGGAAATATGAGATGTCTTACAAGGTGTTGGTGACCCTTATTTTATAGAAAAAAGGGGCATCCAAACTTAATATAATAAACAAATACAATAAAAGAACGAGATGTGACGGCCTGCATTTCTTTGTAGGAGAATTGGCGTCAAGCCGTTTGGAGAAGTATCGCGGGCCCCAGTCACATCCCTCGGGGAATATCTTTGCCCATCAGGGTCTTAATCAATGCTTGATCTGGGCAGGGCATCGGTTAGGTCCTGAGGGGGGAACCGAACCGAGATCTCGTGCCTTCGGGATTTGCTCTTCAAAGCACTACGTCGAGGGAAATTGGTCTCCCGGTTTCCCCGCATACAGATAGTCTCCGCATTTCTTAGAGGGAAGTGTAAGAAATGTTTTTGACGCTCCTCCTCGAGGTCCTCGACATGCCACTATGCCGATGGCTCAGCCTTTCTCCATAGAAGTCGAGGCGTTTTTCCTTCACGCTTCTTTAGAACCATTTGGAAATGTTATGATCCCCTGCTTTTCGGGGCCGCATCGTTGTTGTTGCCACTATGTTCCGCCATTTTGACGCTATCGTTTCATCTTCCATGAATGCATTAATTTTGCCTATCGTTATGCTTTTTGAGGGCGATAATGGAACTGTCGGTTACTTTGTTTTCTCCCCATATGTATGGGTCTCCCTTGCGATTAGTTCTTCATTCAGGAGCTAGCCCTTGATCTTTCCTGGGCAGGACAGGCATGTACTATTATGATGCCGTTGATGTTGTTGATGGCTTGGTATAGCGACATAGGAGGTCAGTGTTGTCACACCCTAAAATTCGAGGAGCGCAACCGGCGCTCAACTGAGTAAACCCGACTAAGCAAGCCTATTAGGTTCCATTCTACCCAAACTAATTTATGATTACAGAGGAGATGAACTCCCATTTTGGTTTCATTAGCCATTTCAATAATAGTAT
Source organism: Nicotiana glauca (assembly GCA_026770625.1). NCBI lineage: Eukaryota > Viridiplantae > Streptophyta > Magnoliopsida > Solanales > Solanaceae > Nicotiana > Nicotiana glauca. The sequence goes on from MU760272.1 coordinate 165,575, forward strand.
CTAAAATGTAAAAAAATTTATAGATATGGAGGAAAACATATTTGCCAAATATCATTATTTCTAATTTCATTCCCAATACCAAACACCACCCACAACATGTCTACGGAGCCTCTAAACATAACTGAAGAGTAATGTAATATGGAAATGTCGGTAACAAGGCTCCGGCTATACCTCAAATACAAAGTACATAATGAAAAAATGAAAAAAAGATACATGACATGACCCCGGAATAGAGTGGGGCTCACCAAGTCGGCGGGAAGAGAATACTGGTATCACTGGCCGATGTTGCTCGCTGTGGAACAACCTGTATCATAAAACGATACAGAGCCCCTGGCAAAAGGGACATTAGTACCATTGAATAGCACTAGTATGTATAACTAAACACCATCTAATTAGAAAGAACTATCAAACACGAGCAAAGAAAGCATTAACACCTTGTCATTAGAAAGAATTGTCAAACAAGAATAAAGAAATCATAAAGATAATTCAAAAGCTTTAACAATCACCACATCATCAAATCAAAGAATCATATGACTTTCACATAATTCCCATAGCTTTAGGTTGGGCACTAAATGAATCATACTATTTTCACATTATGTTTCCATAATCTTTAATGTGGGGCATTCCACACTATTCATCATTTGTTTCCAATACCACCGCTATCATGAGCGGAGTCCGATCTTGACCCGATCGGCTAGGTCGCCTCATTTGAGACATATACCTCAATCACAATTTCATTCTCAATTTTCGGAATTCAATATCAGCACAATACCACCATGTGTGCAGCATGGTGTCCGAGCACGGCCCGATCGGCTAGGCCATCTTACCAAGACATTGTTCCTTTTTCATTATTCATCTCATTTAAACCTTTATTTTATATATATCAACTCATAGGCACTTGGGGCCACAATTATCACATCATACTTGGAACTAGGCCACATTTCGTAACTCAATCTCTGCTTTCCCACATTTCACATCATTTTCACATATTTCACATCAATATCAATTTCAACAACAAGCCATTTAATTCAAGATGTCAAGTACACATGAGAGGAACCATGAATCCTCGGCATATACAATATCTCATAAATCATACACCTCAAGTTTATTGATAATGAAACATTAAACACAACGGATTCTTCCAAATCAATAAAGGGGATACACCAACCCGCAATAAAAACACATATCAAAGGCATAAGCAAGAAATTACACCAATTGTTCTTGAATCATTCTTTTCCAATCATGATAATATACAATTTGAACATCGAAGTACGTAACAACCCGCATCACATTTGATGTACTCATAAGTCAAAGCATTATCTCGAACGGCCACTTTTGGAATAAATTGTGTACAAAGCCTTTAAGATACTTTATTATTGAAGTCACTTATGGAAAGCAAAGTCGAGGCTTATTTCATGATCTGTTTCATATTTTCTCATGTCATAGACATTAGCGGGTACAGTTATAATTCATGTTCTCAGCACATTAGCCATACTCTATTTCCCAAAGTCATTCAATTTATTTCAAACATATTTATACATAAATGATTTCACATAGTTTGGCATAATATATGCAGCTCCAATCTCAATTTAAGGTCTTAGCATTTCAATACATAATTCATATCTTTTGCCCCTTTCAAGTTATCAAGATAGCACGTTAATCATGTTGAGACACATCTTTCACGCATATAAGGTTGCAACACCAATTCATGTAAAATAACAATCGATGCAACAATTCAATTTTAATCTTACCATATTCACAAAAACATCGATGATGCTCGATTTCTAAAAGACAGGGTTTTATCCATACATACCTCAAATTCGCCAATTAATAATACTACAATGATCCAATACACTTAAGCAACTTCAATCTATAATACAACATTCAATAGGGCGAATATTAGTAATAAATTTCATAACTTATGCGATTTATGCATATTATCAAACACCTTGTAGATATAGATATTTACACCTCATGACTATAGTATTGGTTCATCCATCTATCACCATTAACCAACAATTCACTCCACCATCATTCCTAACTAATTCATACTCCTAACATCACATGTGTGATCAACCATTCACATCCAACCAATAAAATTCCATCAAATAATCACCTTTAAATCTCTACCATGATCATATATTTAAATTGGAAATTTATTGCCTCCAATCACCATACCCTAAGTTCTAATGTATATATCATACATAAATAATCACCATAGAGTAGTTGGAGATGATAGACATACCTCTTGTAGTAAGAATTTTATGAATCCCCACTTGTGGTGTTCTTGATAAATTCAAGGAATTGAATGGAAATCTATGGATTTTCAAGATCAATCCATGTTAATATAAGTGTTTGGGAGTAGTAATCAACTCAAAATACTCAGAAAATCTTACCTTGGATCATAGAAATGAAGAGTGGGACAGATTCCTCTTGAGAGAGCAAACCCTTGCTCCAAAAATGACTTGGGAACTCTCTAGACCCAGTCTTGGGGTATTTAGGGGTCTTCTACTAGTGCGATCGCGCTACTGGTCGCGCTATGGATGCGCTAGGGAGGCAGAATACTTCTAATATGCGCGTCTACTAGCGCGATCACGCTACTGGTCGTGCTAGTGACACATGCCCAGTAAAATGGTCATAACTTTCTGTATACACCTCCAAATGACAAACGGTTCGCTGCGTTGGAAACTAGACTCAAAGGGATTTAATTTTATAGGTTGTGCATCACACAACTTCTTATATAACTGGAGATAGGATCGTCCAAAGTGAGGTCTTGTGCGCACTCATTTACAACTTTCGTCTAATATGAAATTTTCCAACTTAGCTTAGACTTAGACCTCTCCTCAGACCCCAATTCACTTCTAATATGACTTATACGCTTATTAACATATCCAATTGATATCCATCGTATCATTAATCCTCATTTGCACACAAAATAAAATAATTAGCCTACCTTGGCACGACAAAATCTTAAATTACTTGAAAAATATTTTCCGGGGCCTTACATTCTCCACCCCCCCAGGATCATTCGTCCTCGAATGAGGATCGAGGTTTATTCATTAGCCATCCTTATGTAATTTCAGCTTGTTCACATCATGAAATATATCAACAGCCCCGAATTTGACTAACTCCATAAATTTCCGAAAATTTCTCCAGAGTTTCCTTTGTAATTAGGCCTATCTACCTGTCAGGGAGCCCCCGAAACATATTTCCAAGACCATTACACAGTTTTCGTTATCCCTACAACTGGTATACAATCCATTATCTCAACAACTTGTACATATTCATACACTTTATCATGTCAAAAACGCTTCAATTAATTATTACCAATCTACACTATCATTAATCATTTACCTACCACATAAGTTTCACAAAATTTTTGATTTACTACAAGGGTTGCATATTACCCAAATAGCATCAACATTTCAAATTTGGCACACATTGGGAAGTTATAACAATAAGGCAATTCGGGAAAAATGGGGTGCCTTTGCACAAATTTGAACACTACCTCAAATTTCTTAAAGACAACAGTTCGCACGATCACTACTAGACTTGTTCGAATAGATGGGGATATTTCTCTTTCATTTCTTTTTCCGCCACCCACGTGGCTTCCTCGACTTACAATCTTCGCCATAACGCATTTACGGAAACAATACCAACCTCCAAACTTGTCTAACAAGGATGACATCTAGATACCTCGCATAAACTAACTATCCATTAACTTCACCTTCAATAATATCCACCGGAATGATACACAAAAGGTCTCCAACTACCTTCTTAGACATAGACATATGAAAACACATAATATATGTAAAACAACGATGGTAAACATCATACTCATAGCACGGCTTACTGTGAACTACACTTATGCAACCTTCATTATCAACTCGCACAACATTCTTAGGGGAAAGTATTGAGAATAACCCCTTTACCTTCCTAAACTCTAAATCTTTGTACAAACGCCCATGCCAAACCTTTGATGACTTTATACCATTTTTCTAAGATGTGATATCATAAAGTGACGATAAAATTACCTATCGAATATGTGGGATCACACGGGGATACTTCCTCTTTGACATGTTTGAACCTTAAATACAAATAGACTTAATACAATGAGGAGCAACGGAGTTCAAGATCGGGCTAGAATTATTCAGGAATCCATTTAAGCCCTAAGAAGAGTATTTCATGAGGTTACATGCTAAGATACACTAGGCTTTCTATTAATGATGCTGATATGTTCAATCATTATGACGACATCAACTATTAGAAAATTAAGGTGTAGGGGTAACTCGTACATTGGCAATAGGAATCATTAAGGAGGAATGTTCAAGTATGTGACCCAGTCACCTCCTAGAGTGTAGGGAAAGTCAGTTTATCAAGAATGAGAATATTCTGGCACCTTGAATGCGATATGGGTTTCAAAACACATGAAGTTGAATTGCACTCTTAACGTTAACTGACACAAGGAATCTACGCCATAAGGCCATGAGGATGAAAAGAAGTTGAGCACTTATGAAATTATCACACTTCTAACAGCTTACCCCTTGCTGATAATTGATACTATATGAGAGAAGTAAAGATATAATAACTTGTCTTCCAATCAATATGCTCATGATATATGCAAAAATCTGAAGGTATCTAATCTCAACCTTTCACGAGTGAAACCACATAGCTAGGACATCTTAATATTGGGACAAAATCATGCATTGGTTAGAGGGTTTCAAATGATTAACATGATACTTCGGGGAGAAAGACAAATAACTCTCCTACCCACCCAGAAAGGTGGAATACCAAGGGAAGCAAAACTCCCCGCACATGACAATGACATAGTCAATGATTCTAGAAGTCAAGGGTGTAAAGACAAACAAACTCAATAACCGTGCAAAATAATCATGGAAGGTTTGCAGATATTCATGACGAATTCTCCATGGATTTTGACTTAAGAAAGGAAGTGTCATAGTGACACATAGAAGGGCATTTTCTCTCATTGGTTATCGAATAAGTGTTGGGAACTAACATAATGAATTCACTAACTAAGGAACACAATTATCACGTTGTGGAGGTACAAAAAGAAAATAATCATTTGTTATGACCTGGACATGCGTATGCTATATTAACTTCCAAACTGCAATACAAGACCACATCTTGGGGCGAAGACAACACTAGGAAACCAAGTGAGCTACTTTCTACGGGATGTCCCAAGTGGACACGAAAGTTATACCACGATGGCGATACATGATCTTCCTATGACGGAGATGTGAAGATCTCAATTTTCAGAGAGACTTTATGCACATGCTGATCATTTCGATTGACATGCACTCATGTGATAGGTGTTAAGGTATGCTCTTATGTTACTAGACAGTGAGGAGCTTTCATGATGATACTCGCAAGAGAGTAGAGTGACTGTTCAAACCATATAAGCCATATACACCAGTAAGAAAAAGAGTGACTCAAGAAGGGTCAAAATGCTGGGATGCTTTGCATGGAACTTGACACCACACGCACAAACTTTATGATGGTGCATGTATAGGCACCAGTGAGTAGATGTTGTCCATTTAAATAAAATATTTCTGTAAGAAATTCATCGGTAATAGTCCCTTGTCGAGAATTTAGGAAAAGCAAGTGAGAAGTACCAGTAGTGTTATAACTCAATTCAGGAGCATAATCATAGAGCTTAATTCCATAGGAGGCTATAAGTAAGAGAATCATGATCGGGAGTCTTTGTGAATAATACGTCTCATTCAAAGAGCAAGTGCATGCAATGTTTTGTGATTTAAATTCTTTTTAAGAACATATCTATGCAAGATCCCAATATAGGTGTACTGATATAATAAGGAAAAGTATGTGGCATTCAAAATGACGTACTAATGGGTCACTTACTTGGTGACTCTAGATTGGCAGGGCAGTGCCTTAACTGATGGACCCCGATTCATATCTATAACATACATTAGTAACATATTGATATACTACATGATATGGTGGTGCACTGACATTAATAGGAACAAGGGTACTCCCCTTATCAACCAGTTCTACCAATCCCTCCATGACTCGATACATTCTCCTAACAAGTCCTTGGGCAATCCACTCGGACTCAATGGTGGGATCAATCCCTCATTACATGCTTCAAATTCACGAATTATGGTATCAAAAGTACCAATCCTGAGAATAAGACTTAGAGAGAAAATCAGCTCTCTATCTTGAGCTATATCGCACGATCTGGAGTATCAAAGAAGGGTGAAATTCCTAAATGTCCAAATAGCCTCCAACTTATAAATGTGGTCGACAACACACCGATAAGAAGGACTCTACTAGACACGGGTCCGAGACATCCTAGGACACTTTAAAACCTTAGGCTCTAATACCAAGTTTGTCACGCCCTAAAATCTGAGGAGCGCAACCGGCGCTCAACCGAGTAAACCCGACTGAGCAAGCCTATTAGGTTCCATTCTACCCAAACTAATTTATGATTACAGAGGAGATGAACTCCCATTTTGGTTTCATTAGCCATTTCAACAATAGTATCCAAAATGTGAAATTTTTTATAGATATGGAGGAAAACATATTTGCCAAATACCATTATTTCTAATTTCATTCCCAATACCAAGCCCCACCCACTACCTGTCTACGGAGCCTCTAAACATAACTGAAGAGTACTGTAATATGGAAATCCGAGTAACAAGGCTCCGACTATACATTAAAATACAAAGTACATGATGAAAAAATAAACAAAAGATACATGACATGGCCCCGGGATAGAGTGGGGCTCACCAAGTCGGCTGGGAAGAGAATACTAGTATCACTGGCCGATGCTGCTCGCTGTGGAACAACTTGTATCATAAAACGATACAGCGCCCCCGGCAAAAGGGATGTTAGTGCCATTTAATAGCACTAGTATGTATAACTAAACACCATCTAATTAGAAAGAACTATCAAACACGAGCAAAGAAATCATTAACACCTTGTCATTAGAAGGAATTGTCAAACAAGAATAAAGAAATCATAAAGGTAATTCAAAAGCTTTAACAATCACCACATCATCAAATCAAAGAATCATATGACTTTCACATAATTCCCATAGCTTTAGGTTGGGCACTAAATGAATCATACAATTTTCACATTATGTTTCCATAATCTTTAATTTGGGGCATTCCACACTATTCATCATTTGTTTCCAATACCACCGCTATCATGAGCGGAGTCCGATCTCGACCCGATCGGCTAGGTCGCCTCATTTGAGACATATACCTCAATCACAATTTCATTCTCAATTTCCGGAATTCAATATCAGCATAATACCACCATGTGTGTAGCATGGTGTCCGATCACGGCCCGATCGGCTAGGCCACCTTATCAAAGACATTGTTCCTTTTTCATTATTCATCTTATTTTAACCTTTATTTTATATAAATGAACTCATAGGCACTTGGGTCCACAATTATCACATCATACTTGGCACTAGGCCACATTTCATAACCCAATCTCTTCTTTCCCACATTTCACATCATTTCCACATATTTCACATCAATATCAATTTCAACAACAAGTCATTTAATTCAAGATGTAGAGTACACATGCGAGGAACCATGAATCCTCGGCATATACAATATCTCATAAATCATACACCTCAAGTTTATTGATAATGAAACTTTAAAAACAACGGAGTCTTCCAAATCAATAGAGGGGATACACCAACCCGCAATAAAAACACACATCAAAGGCATAAGCAAGCAATTACACCAATTGTTCTTGAATCATTCTTTTCCAATCATGACAATATACAATTTCAACATCGAAGTACGTAACAACCCGCATCATATTGGATGTACTCATAAGGCAAAGCATTATCTCGAACGGCCATTTACGCATAAATTGTGTCCAAAGCCTTTAATGCACTTTATTATTGAAGTCACTTATGGAAAGCAAAGTCGAGGTTCATTTCATGATCCGTTTCATATTTTCTCATGTCATAGGCTTTACCGGGTACAATTATAATTCACGTTCTCGGCACATTGGCCATATTCTATTTCCCAAAGTCATTTAATTTATTTCAAACATCTTTATACATAAAGAATTTCACATAGTTTGGCATAATATATGCAGCTCCAATCTCAATTTAAGGTCTTAGCATTTCAATACACAATTCATATGTTTTTCCCCTTTCAAGTTATCAAGACAGCACGTTAATCATGTTGAGACACATCTTTCACGAATATAAGGTTACAACACCAATTCATATAAAATAACAATCGATGTAACAATTCAACTTTAATCTTACCATATTCACACAAACATCGATGAAGCTTGATTTCTAAAAGAGGGGGTTTTAGCCATACATACCTCAAATTCGCCACTTAATGATACTACAATGATCCAATACACTTAAGCAACTTCAATCTATAATACAACGTTCAATAGGGCGAATATTAGTAATAAATTTCATAACTTATGCCATTTAGGCATACTATCAAACACCTTGTAAATATAGATATTTACACCTCATGACTATAGTATTGGTTCATCCAACTATCACTATTAACCAACAATTCACTCCACCATCATTCCTAACCAATTCATACTCCTAACATCACATGTGTGATCAACCATTCACACCCAACCAACAAAATTCCATCAAATAATCACCTTTAAATCCCTACCATGATCATGTATTTAAATTGGAAATTTATGGCCTTCATTCACCATACCCTAAGTTCTAATGTATATATCATACATAAATAATCACCATAGAGTAGTTAGAGATGATAGACATACCTCTTGTAGTAAGAATTTTAAGAATCCCCACTTGTGGTGTTCTTGATAAATTCAAGGATTTGAATGGAAATCTATGGATTTTCAAGATCAATCCATGTTAATATAAATGTTTAGGAGTAGCAATCAACTCCAAATACTCAGAAAATCTTACCTTGGATCGTAGAAATGAAGAGTGGGACAGATTCCTCTTGAGAGAGCAAGCCCTTGCTCCAAAAATGACTTGGGAACTCTCTAGACCCGGTCTTGGGGTATTTAGGGGTCTTCTACTAGCGCGATCGTGCTACTGGTTGCGCTATGGACGCGCTAGGAAGGCAGAATACTTTCAATATGCGCGTCTACTAGCACGATCGCGCTAGTGACACATGCCTAGTAAAATGGTCATAACTTTCTGTATACAATTCCAAATGACAAACGGTTTATTGTGTTGGAAACTAGACTCAAAGGGATTTAATTTGATAGGTTTTGCATCATACAACTTCTTATATAACTGGAGATATGATTTTCCAAAGTGAGGTCTTGTGCGCACTCATTTACAACTTTCGTCTAATATGAAATTTTCCAACTTGGCATAGACGTAGGCCTCTCCTTAGACCCCAATTCACTTCTAATATGACTTATACACTTATTAACATATCCAATTGATATCCATCATATCATTAATCCTTATTTGCACACAAAATAAAATAATTAGCCTACCTTGGCACGACGAAATCTGAAATTACTTGAAAAAAAAAATTCCAGGTCCTTACAAGTGTCCTCTGATCTGGAGAAAATTTTTTCGGGGCCTTACAAGTGTCCACTGCTACTCAAGAGGGGGCTAGGATTATACACTGGTACTCACCCTCATTCATCAGCCCGGCGTGTTACATCCCCTTTAGATTTCGGGCGGTGTGGTGATTGGCTCCACTCGGCCGTTGCATTCCGGGCCGAGGCGACATCTCGAGAAGTGACTTTGGGGGAAATATGTAGGTGGATTCCGAGCTAGCTGAATTTATCGCCCAGCCACTTCTCGCCTTCCTCTGGTATCCCTTCGTTATTTTGCTCTTCTCCCGACTTCTTTTTTAAGATGCCATTTCGGGAAGGTAGGGATGAGATCCTAGCGGGGTCAGACTTGGAAGATATTGTCTTTGAGGTCATATGATCGGAAGGATGAATTCGGAAATGCTACATGTAGGATGCTCTCTTTTGGACTTTTATGCTGCATGTATTCTCTCCCTTTTTCTTTTTTGTAAAAGAAGCTTTTGTAATCATGTAAGATGCAATTGTATATAAGGATTTATACGAATACAAATATGTTTTTTTACTGGTTTTCTACTTTCAATCCCTACCTTTTTCCGGTATATCCTTATGTCTGTTGAAAGCCTTGGTTTGTTGTTGACCACTGATGAAGCATTTTCCCAAACCCTGTATTGGTAGGTGTGGCTTTCATCGAACCCGATAATCAAGCTTCCGATCGAGCTTAAGTCGACCCGACATATTCAGGCTGCCAACTCCCTCGGATTACATAGATATAGTTAACGGCACGGCATCTTGGGTTCCTCAGGAGAGGCATTAAAAGGCGATCATATTCGGGGGTCCCTTTTGGACCATAGATAATTCTCCGGAATGTGTTTGAATTTACTTCGGAGATTCGCCCATATAGAGGCGTTACTTTGATTTTGCTCAGAGCTTTCGCTAAATGTGAAATAGCCTTGTTTCTTTGCCACTCGACACAGGTTCCTTTTGGTCCTTCTATTGGCTGGCCCGAGAGACCGGTGCTATGAGGGCCCCCAGGGTTATGCTGAATTCTGAGGCCTCTAGGGGTAATGCCCAAAATGTAGGTCATCTTTGGGTACCCCAAGACTTTATTGATCTGGGTGTGGATAATCCTCCCAATCCGCCTAAGATATATTTCTGCTTCCTTCTTAGCGTTTCTTTGCCCTTGCACCTTTCGAGGCTTTTGGGGATGATACCCCGGATGGAGGTCATCCTCGGGTGCACTAGTGAGCCCTGTTGATGTGGGTAACTCCTTCAGAGAGCGTAAGGTTGGCTCTTGGCGTCTACTCCTACGGAGTGGAAGTCACAAACTCGAGCATATGTCTTTTTGTCCAGCGTTGGTGCTTTGAGGCTCATCGGGGCCTCTTTCTTTTGGGAAGGCACGTACTGGACTTCGGGCGAGTCGTTCCCTCTGGCATTGGCCATTGACGTTGTTCCTCGAAACCTTCTTTACTTGTTTTAGGGGGATAAGGAGATGTCCTACAGGGGTGTATCTCGTATTTTCCTTCTTGTACACGAAGCTCCCTTTTGTGGACTTGCAATGGCCTTAGATCCGGGCTGGTTCTTTTAGGACCTGAGCCTTGGATAATCTCGAGCTTGATCTTCAAAGTTCCCCTCAACTTGTCCTATAAGAATGCCCCAGTTCGGATGAATATAATCGAGAGACCTGAGTCTAGACTTTCAAAGGTTAGGGATGGGGTAATCGATGCAGAAGCTGTATCAAGCCGACCCAGGGGTGATCGAGAGATGGAGACTTTGTATGGAGGAAGATACTACCGTTCAGTTCGAGTTGAGTCGAGCCCTCAATCGTGAAGAGAGGGTCGAAGAACGTGTTTGATGTTTGAACCTGGAGGGAGGTGTTCGAGGAAGCTGGAGCAAGGGCCTTGACTTTTCAGAGGAGTTGGCCTGAGCCAAGGTGGATGAAGGCACTTTTTGGCCACTCCTTGCTGCATAGGGCATTTTTTGATGAAAAATAGAGGTTTTGTCGTTTCGTAACCATATTTCTGACGTGCGGGGCATGCCTGTAGGCGAAGAATGTTTTTGCATGCAATATAAGAATTTTTTTTAGGCTTTTGTTCCTTTTGTACCTTTATCCTGTCGCTGCTCTAGATCGCACATATCAGTTTTGGAGGTAGTCTCCGAGTTGCACCATGGCTCGATCTTGGGTAGGTCCTCCGACTCCCATCTGCCTTTACAGGCGGAAGCCGGTGATCCTCCGTGCTTTTAGGCCGGAGCGACTTTATGGGCGCGTGTTCCGGGGATTTGCCTTTTCTATCGATGGTGTATTGATAGCGCCGCTTGGGTCATCTCTTCAGGCGTACCTGCTATTGAATTATTCTCGGGTTCCGTCTTCGGGTGTCTCGAGACACATCAAGCGAAGCGGACAAACTAAAGTAACCTTAGACTAGATGGCCCAATGGTCAAAGGGTAACTATTTCATGGCTTTTTGCCGAGGAGTATCCCGATCAGGTCAGTGCACGGGGCTCCTTTTCCTAGAGGAATTGGCCCAAGCTAGGAGGACAATCGGGGAGCTTGGTTGTCGTCTGCCGAGGCCATAGAAGGCGTATTTTGACAAGCTATGTTCCTTTCAGTGCGGGGCGTAGACTCGACCGTTCTATAGTCACGAGGTCCCTGTAGAGGGAGAGGGCTGCCTGCGTGCTTGATATATATATATATATATATATATATATATGAAAAAAAAGAGCTTTTTTGTTTCTTTGGTACCTTTTTGATTTGGGCGAAACGAAAGATAGCGACTTACTTTACTTGTTGGGGCCGAGTTGGAGAGGGCCCTTGACTGCGTAGGCAGTAGCGGGGAATATGCAGATATGGGGGTTCTCGTGGCGATTCGGGCCAAGCGGCTTAGATCCTTTTGAGGAGTTTGGATGCGCCAAGGGAGCGTGGTTTGATGCCGAGTTCCTGATATCTTCAGGTTCAGTCTCTAAGTCGTGTCATGGCTCGAGCTCCGATTGGCCTTCCATTTTCTTCCCGTTTGTATGGGAGGAGGGTGATGACCCCTTGTGTTTTCAGGACTGAAGCGGCTTTATGGGTGAGCGGCCCAGAGGTTTGCCTTGGCTATTATCGTGCTTTTTGGGCATTGGTCGAATTGCCTTCGAATTCGGTCTCTGAGTCGGGATCCTGACTCGGGCTTATCCTACCTTTGAGCCCATTTGGGCTGGCGATAATGATTTTTATTTTCTACCTTTGGGCATTTGGCAATTTTCTTAGAGTTAGTCTTCGAGGTTGGAAATAATGGTCTTCGTGTCGTACCTCCGGGCGTGCTACGATCCTTGGGTCCAGTCTCTGAATCGTGTCGTGATTCGAGCTGCAATTAGCCTTTGACCCTTTCAGAGGTTCTGGTTGGCGATAGTGTCTATTTCTTCCCCCCTTAGGCATTTGATGATCTTTTGGGTCCAATTTCTAAGTTGCGTTGCGATTCGAGCTGTAATTGACCCTTGGATTTTATTTGAGTTTTCGACCAGTAGTGGTAGCTTTTCTGTTGCTTGGTCATCGAGATCTTTCAGTATGAGGTCCGGATGTTTTGCTTGGCCAGCGATAATGGCGTTTATGTTGTTTGGTCGCAGAGACCTTATGATGTGAGGCCTAGAGGCTTTGCTTAGTTTAACTTTTTTGGATCCGGTCTCCGAATCAGGTTACGATTCGAGCTCTCTTTAATCCTCAAGTTGTCAATTTTCAAGTTGATGGTCGTAGAGACCTTTCGATGTGAGGCCTGAATGCTTTTCTTAGCCGGCGACAATGGCACTTACGCTGTTTGATGTGAGTCCCAGAGGCTTTTTGTAGGTTTTGTTTCTTCTCGTTAAGGTCTTGTTGATTATTTTGCCTGACCCGTCGTCAGTTCTAAAAGAACCTCGATTTCATGTCATAGTCGATGATGTTTTGAGAACCTTCGAAGGTTCATAGCCCATAGGTCGAGTAGATTGACGCCTTTTTTATTTTGGAGCCGACATGGTCGGGACTCATTTTTTGCCTGTTGAGGGAAGAGATGCCTATGTTTTAACCGGTTATTTTCGAATTAGATTCGGAGGATTTTTTAGCAACAGTCGAGCATCCCCCAGTCGCATTTTTTGGGTTGTAGCAGCCGTTTCGATCGTAGTCGTGTGCATTTGGCCGGGCCATTTTTGATCCCGAGAGCAATTTTAGGCGTCCACACCGAGGGTATGCCCTTTAGGGATTCTTACAAATGCGACGTGTAGCCTAAACTGTAGGACTTTTCATGCCTATTGAGGTCTTATAGTTTGCCATGCATGTTGAGGTCTTACAATTTTGCCATGCCTGTTGAGGTCTTACAGTTTTGCCATGCCTGTTGAGGTCTTACAGTTTTGCCATGCCTGTTGAGGTCTTACAGTTTATGGAGAATAGATCTGGTTTTGCCGAGGCTTCCTGTTAGGGTCTTACAATTTTGGATTTTCCAGTGCGTGGCGATTGGCGGCAGTCTCCGAGTTGTCGAGTTTGCTTAAAGACAACTTTTTACGAGCTCGGAGCTGTTTTTGGGGGCTTGGTGAACCCGGAGTTTCGACCCTGAGGTCGTCCGAATTTTGAACTTCCTAAGCCTCCGAGTATCTCAGGACGTATTTTATGGAGATCTCCCCATCGGGGGCGTGCTGCGATCTGTTTCTTTTTGCAAAGCAAGGCATTGGAGATATGCTCTGACTTATTGACGCGATATATGTGTTGTCGAGTTGGTTCAACTGGTTTTTAGGCCAATTCAAGCTGTTTTGCTGATTCTCACATTGCTTTGTTCTTGTTTAGGAGACTTTCTTTTCTCTTAAAAGAAGGGGGTATTTTTTTTATTGCCTGATATAATAATACATGTTCTCGTTCAAACTAGATTTGGCTACTTTGACCGCTTTGGCCTGATACATCATTTCCCCTTATGGATCTTTATTCAGTGCACCTCTGAGTCTGGTGGATTTCAGGAAGGATGCTCCCAGCTGCTTTGGAGGTTGGCCGTAAGGATGGCTTTGAGCGATTTGCGTGGAGTTTTATCTCCTAGTGGTTTCGTGGGCGTTTCCTCATTAAAAACCTTGCCAATAAAACCCCTTCTTCTTTTTGGGATAAAAACTCGATCTAAGGAAAAGAGTCCAACGAGTGCGCCTTTATTGGGATGTCTTGAGATCTTTGGACAGTGCTAGTGTGTCGATACTTTTGGCCAAGTTGGGCGTGCCTTTCTTGGGAGTCCTCGAGGCTTTCGGGCAGTGCCTGCATGAGGGTTAATTTCTATTTTGAAAATAAAATAAAAAGAAACGGTGGTACTTTGAGATGGGATACTTCTGGGTGCTGACTTGCTTTAATTGCTCGAGGTCGGGCATGCGACGAGGGTTTATTTTTGTGTTTTGTCAAACCTGCCTAAGGTTGAGCCCTGATTCGCCCGTGGGCTTATTCAGAGGCAGAGGTAAGGGGACCGAGAGTGCATCGTGTATTGCAAACATTTCTCTCGCTGCGTGTTGCTCTCTATGGATGGTTTTGACCCCGTCCTTTGTCGGGAATTTTATCATTTAGTGGAGAATGGACGGTACTATTCTCATCCAATGTATCCATGGTCGTTCGAACAAGGCGTTGCACCGCATGTCCCCCTCGATGATGTGGAACTTGGTGTGTTGGGTTACGCCGGCCACGGTGATAGGTATGATGATCTCCCCTTTTGTTGTTTTACTCGCCATGTTGAACCCGTTGAGGACTCGAGTGGTGGGTACGATCCATTCAATTAAACCGAGCTGTTTTATTACCCTTGACCTGATAATATTGGTCGAGCTACCTGGATCCACGAGTACACGTTTTATCTCGAAAGAATTTACAAGGAAGGAAATTACCAGAGCGTCGTGGTGGGGCTGAGACAAAGCATTCATATCTTCTTCACTGAAGGTAAGGGCGTCATCGGGGATGTATCCTAGAGTCCGTTTCGCCTTTGTAATAGATATTTTTGTTTTCCTCATCATGGGTTCTTGCGGGGTATCGGCGCCGTCCATGATCATGTGGATGATGTGTTGAGGTTCATTTACTTCATTCTTCTTGGCTGCCTCCCTGTCTCGAAACTTATTTTTGGCCCGATCATTGAGGAATTCTCGGAGGTGCCCTTTGTTGAGCAGTCGGGCTACTTCTTCTCGTAGTTGATGGCAATCCTCGGTCCGGTGGCCGTGTTTGTTGTGGAACTTGCACGTCAAGTTATAATTTCTCTGCGAAGGATCTGACTATATTGGTCTAGGCCATTTTGTATCTTGAATTTTGCTGATAGTGAACACGATGTTTGATACGTCGATGCTGAAATTGTATTCCGATAAGTGAGGTGCGTTGTCTGGTCCCATGTTTCGATCAAATCGGGTCCTATTGATGACCCCTCGAGGATCCTGTCCTCGATCCATCCTCCTATCGTTGCAGGGCAAATTGCACCTTGGGGTGTTCCTTTTGTCTTCAAGGTACGACTGATACTATTTTTTGCTTGGCTTCGTCTCTTTTGTCAGGAATTTGCTTGGGTACACCGAGCTCGATGGGGCCCTCGGCTAGTCATCTTCTACCCTGATTTTCGATTGATACCGGCTGTAGATGTCTGACCAGGTTACGGCCGAGTATTCGATCAAATTTTGTTTCAGTTGTTTCGAAGCCATGGAGCTCCGTTCATTTAGGTCTTGGGTGAAGGCCTGCACCGCCCAATCATTGGAGACTGGTGGTAACTCCATTCGTTCTATCTGGAACCAGGACACGAACTCCCGCAGCATCTCGTTTTCTCTTTGCTTGACTTTGAAAATGTCAGACTTCCTTGTCGCTACTTTAATGGCTCCGGCGTGTGCTTTCACAAAAGAGTCCGCTAACATGGTGAATGAGTCTATGGAGTCGGGGGCCAGGTTATGGTACCACATCATGGCTCCCTTTGAAAGCGTTTCTTTGAACTTTTTCAATAGTACGGATTCAATCTCATCATTCTTTGTGTCGTTACCTTTTACCGCACAGGTATACGCAGTGATGTGTTTATTAGGATCGCATGTGCCGTTGTACTTAGGGTTCCGGCATTCTGAACTTCTTAGGGATAGGTTTCGGCGTTGCTTTTTCGGGGAATGGCCTTTGAATGAATTTCTTTGAATCTAGACCCTTAAGGACCAGAGGGGCGCCAGGGATCTAATCGACCCTAGAGTTGTAGGTCTCAACCCTTTTATCGTTAGCTGCGATCATTTTCTCTCCCGATTTGATCCTTTTGGTGAGGTCCTCGAATAATTTTACAATAGCGGGATCAGCCACTGACTCATTGTTGGTTGACCTTTTGAGTACCCGCTCTACGTGAGGGGGGGAGGGGGCTGTATCTGGTGCCACTGTACTGGGGGTTCTTGGGTGGCTCTGTAGCTGAGCGATTGCTAGTTGTTGTGCCTGGAACATTTCAAAGATAACGTGAAGACTAACTTCATATTCTTCCCGGGCCGGGGTTTTTTGCGCTTCCAGTTGGTCGCTGCGTCATACGCTCCTGTCGGTGTGAGACGTTTCATCTACTTGTTGAGCGTCTTGTGAATCTGTGTCAACTACACTGTCATGATTCTGTGGAGGTGCTCCGACGGCCGGAATGGCCACATCGTTTTCCCCGTGGTCTTTGAGTTCGTTGTTCTCTACCCTATTTATCGAGCTGGACATTTTGACCTGCAATCAAAGAGTTCTCGGGCAAGAAAAAGTGTGAAAGATATCGTGCGTTTAAGTGACAAAACTATCAAGAAAATAATCACTATTATTTTTAGCCCCATGGTGGGCGCCAAGCTGTTACCGTAAAAATGGTAACAACATTTAAATTTATAAATGGGATTCTAAAAATACATGATCTATTCCCGAGCAAGTTTGAAAGGGTGATTAGTGCTAAACGTGGAGTAAAATAGTAAAGCTAGCAAAAATGATAATCGAACCAGTAAAGGATGTCCCCGGGCTTAGGACAAGCCAGTAGATACCTCGGCGCCAGACCTCGAGCCTACCTCGGGCCTACTGAAGGTAATTTTATCGAGAGTAGTCGGGAAGGGAACAAAAGATAAACATACAAGTAAGTAAGGTTGTATATGATCAAGTTTGAGCGAAATGTTTGAAGAACAGGTTAAGAAACAATAAAATACTGAAGATGATCTCGATTTATAATAGGCAAATCAAGAGAATAGCTATCGGTGAATATGAATTAAAACCAGAGAAGAATTTAGAAAAAGAGAGAGAATATTACTGCTTTCTTTGTAAGGCCAACAGGAGATGTCTTACAAGGTGTTGGTGACCTTTCTTTTATAGAAAAAAGGGGTCGTCCAAACTTAATATAATAAACAAATACAATAAAAGAACGAGATATGACAGCCTGCATTTCTTTGTAGGAGAACTGGCGTCGAGCCATTTGGAGAAGTATCACAGGCCCCAGCCATATCCGTCGGGGAATATCTTTGCCCATCAGGGTCTTAATCAATGCTCGATCTGGGAAAGGCATCGGCTAGGTCTCGAGGGGGAACCGAACCGAGATGTCGTGCCTTTGGGATTTGCTCTTCGAAGCACTACGTCAAGGGAAATTGGTACCCGGTTTCCCCGCATACAATATATATATATATAGGGAATCGGGTTGCACGCCGCAACGGTATTGATATGAGATATCAAGTCGGGTGCACACCACAACAGTAATTATTAAATATATGGGGTCAGGATGCATGCGACAATAATATATATATATATATATATATATACATATATATATATACATATATATATATATATATACATATATATATATATATATATGGGATCGAGTTGCACGCCGCAATAGAGAAGAAGATGTATTATGGCTATTCATGACTTTGTTTCCTGTCATTTTATCGTGTTGTGAGACTGAGAAGTGATGATATTTTGGGGCCCTCTGTCATTTGTATTCTTGTTTCATTCATTACATGATTATGTATGTATCTTTTCCTATATTTACTCTTTCTACTTATTATTAGCACATGTACAAATATAAGTGAGTATCTTTTACCTTAAAGCCTCGTCACTACTTTACCAAGGTTAGTTAAGATACTTACTGAGTACATGAACTTGGCTGTATTCATGCTAGATTTCTGCACCTTGTGTGCAGATCTTAGAGCTAGTAGTTGTATAAGACGAAGCCCTGCATTGAAGACATACCTGCATTCCAGATTCAAGTTGTCTCTTGTTCATGGTAGCTTAGGATTTTAGTTTATCTATGTAAACTTCAAACAGATATTGTATTTGTTCTTCCTATCGGTTTTGTAAATCCAAATCATAGTGGCTCATGACTTGTACCACTAGTTCTTGGGGTAGTTGTATTGAGTTGGGTTTTAGTTTCTATTATATATATGGTTGATTTGTTAGTTTAGTTGTAATTTATGTTGTTTGGCTTACCTAGCGGGTTGGATTATGTGCCATTACGATTAGATGTATTTTGGGTCATGATATTTTCCTAATATTCTCATTTTGCTGGTTACTCATTTAAGGAAAACACCATGTCTGGAGTCAATAACCAGCTTATGACCCAGTGGCCCAGCTAACGGAACAAACTAAGATCAGGAACCCCAATGATCAATCTCCCAAAATTCACTATTTCGTTTAAGGGAGAATTCCCCAGCAAGATCCACTAGCGGGGGTGAATGAATGTAGGTAAGCAGCAACGATAAAAGATTTTATGGTGCAACAACAGCAATTGAATGCCTAAATCGGGGTGGCATTAAGGGTCTCAACGAGCCGTAACGCCAACCACGCCTCTAAGGGTGGATGTCAACCTGGAAACCCCTAATTCTAAACTAAGGAATATAGGAATAAGGGGAATTTCAAACGACACTGAAATCAGGGTTCAGGTGCAACCAAAAAATTCTGAATTATAAAATTTGATCTTACCTTACAGCAATAGGTCAAAGGAATAGATCGAACAGATCCCAAGAGTGCGACCCGATCAAAGGAATCGACATCAACAAATACTCTAAAAAACTATGGAAGCCGAGTGCCACCCTTTTATTCATCCGAAAGAACTTCAAAATGCCAGACATTCCCAAATATGATGGAACTTTGGATCTATGTGACCATGTCATAGTCTACGCAATCGTAATCAAAGGGAATGATCTCACAAAAGAAGAGACCTAGTATGTACTTGTCAAGATATTCAGAAAGACCTTAACCAAAGGAGCCTTAATTTGGTACTCTCATCTACCTAAAGGTTCAATTGGTTCCTTTTCTAAAATTGCATATACTTTCATCAAAGCACTCTCCGGAGCATAGAAGTTGGAAAGACGAATGAAAGACATTTTAAAAATTCAACAAGAGACATTGAATTGCTCCAGGATTTCATAGACTGATTCTAAAGGGAAAGGATGTTGCTCCCTATCGTACTACACAACTGGAAGTCCATGGAATTCTCACAAAATTTGAACAAGAAAAGTTTACAAGCTACTAGGAGGTTGAAACGGTCTTCGGGAATTCCTTTCCAAAACATGGAACGATATATACTACATGTAGAGCACTAAGCTACGGATAGAAGAAGATATCTCAACACTCCTTGGATTAGAAAAGATAGATACACGGGGATACAATCATAACCTATAAGCGGTTCATAGACGGGAGGATACCATATACCAAGACTCCATGGTCTGATATAAACCTTATTCTAGGTCCTCGCATCAAGAAAAAGACCAAAGGCAAAGGTCAATTTGGGACAACAGAATTTTGGTGAAGAAATAAAGTAATGCTATATCGAGAAAGGAAAGAACCGGAAGCATCAAAAGTAAAAAATTACCTGTTCATGCCAAAGCTTGTTGATTGCAACTTCAACATCAATACATTTGAGTTAGTGGCGGTGCTCAAAGATATGGGAAGCAAAGTGAGCTGGCTAAAAGAAATGAGAACGGATCCAAGCAAGCATCAGGAATTCTTGTGTGAGGTTCATAACAATCATGTTCTCAAGACCAATGACTGTAGAGTCCTTTGAAAAAATAGATCATCTTCTGAAACATGGATATCTCACAGAACTCTCAATGAGAAAAGGAAGCAGTCCTACATGAACAACACAAGCGAGAAGGACCCGCCTTGGGTCCCCACACCAAAATGAATAGTTAACATTATATTTGGAGGAGAAGAAGTAAATGGGGTGGCTTTCACGATATCAAAGAAGTTCTCAAAAGTGTCTGTCTCGCATGAAAAACATACTCGGTAGACGTTATCTAGAAAAAGTATAACCTTCGATGACGATGATATGGACAACCTAACCATTCCCCACAATTGTACCTTGGTAATAACTCTATGCATGTTATACATTGACGTTAGACAAGTTTTGGTTGATCCAGGAAGCTCGACGAACATTATCCAATTATGGGTGATCAAGGAAATGTAGCTCACCGGCCAAATCGTCCCAAAAGCATGATTGCTTTCGGGGATGAAATAACTCCAGTGAGATGACCAGATGTAAGGTGACGTTGATAACCTTTACAAGGGTGGTCAAAGAAACTCAATTCCAAAGTAGTAACTGGTGACATGGCCTACAATGCTCTCTTGAAAAGACCTTGGATTCACGAGACGGATGTAGTCCAGTTAACATAACACCAAGTGATCAAGTTCCCATCCAAGTGGGGATCCATGAAATCTAGAGAGAGCAAAGAGCATCCCAACATATCAATATTAGCAGGAACAACCCTCCAAAAGACTAGACAATCAAATAGAAACCAATGCAACCAAAACTCCGGAGAGATGGGTCTCCATTAACAAAATTCGCTCTTGATGAATCCAAAAAAGGAAACCCAACACTTTTGGGTAGAATCATTGATCCACAAGAATCTGATGCCTTAAAGTTAATTGTCAAGGAATTAGAAGAAGTCATCCTTTCATTAACTTACCGAAGAGGAAGGTTTATTAGGTTCGAGACTCAATCTCTAGTTAAAATGTAAGTTAATTGAATTTTTACGTGCTAATGCTAACTGTATTGCTTAGTCACACAGACATGATAGGATTACCCCAGAGGTGATGGCTCACAAGCTAAATATAGACCCGAATTATCACCCTATCAAACAAAGGAAACGAAAGCATGGGTCACACTAGAATGAAGTTATCAATAATGAAATATCAAAACTATTAAAAATCAGATTGATAAGGGAAGTCAAATATCTGGAATGGCTGGCCAATTATATGGTCGTACCTAGGAAAAATGGCAAATTGAGGTTATTGAATTTTTTGGATGCTTATTCTAGGTACCACCAGATTAGAATGGGTCTAGAGGATCAAGAGACAATGTCTTTCATTACCAATAAGGGAACTTACTATATAATATGATGTCATTTCACTTGAAAAATATAAGAGCAACGTATCAAAGATTGGTCAATACAATATTCAAAAATTATATCGGGAATTTCATGTAGTTTCAGTTGATAAATTGGTCAAACCGTTGCTAATAGAGGACTCCAGGAGATTATGTAGAATCCACCTTAGCCAAGTAATGCTTCATACAAGCTTTCCATGCACTTGATTTATTACCCACTGAGAATCACTTTTCAATTATATGCGCTCGGCATCGAGTCCCAAGCTAACTCAAGTCTTGTGACAACAACCTCATATTAGGCTTTGTGTTAGTTATAGGACGAAATTTGATAGATTGATGCCTTGTTTTCCCACTTGAGGTGATAAGTAGTATGCCAATCCGGACACTTTCATGTTAGATGGGTCGTTCATAGAGAAGGTCCAGGTTCTCGGAATCGTTCCCAAAGTGATTGTCACTCCTTTTTCCATTCCGGGAAGTATGCCTATATTGAAATTAGTGATAAATTCCCCTTAAGACTTGTGAATTAATGGAAGTACAAGGTTGATATAAAATGTCATATGCAGTCAACTCGACGGTCCATTTGCCAAGTCATCCTGAGAGTTCTGATTTGTGGAGATACTCCAAAGTGGTAACCAGGAAAATCAGATGCCACTGAAAATAGAGTCTTAATTATTGGCTAGCAACTATGAGTGCTAGTTCTAATTCTCTAAGTGAACATATCCAATTTAAGTGTCTAATAATATTTTGCTGAAATAATATTGAAGATTGTGTACCTTTGTCCTCTTGTATTAATACCGCACTTACTGAGACTTTGGATATTACTAGGTAAATCAGCAATTATTCTCCCTCTTGATGTTTGGATAGTGGATTTGATAAATAGTTCTTCAAGTCCTTTAATACTTGCTGACATTCGGGGTTCCACTTGAAATTCTTTTACTCTTTTTAGTATTAAGAAGAATTTGTGGTACCATTATGATAATTGGGATAATGAATTGACCTAAGGCTATTGTCCAATCTGTTAATCTTTCTATTTTGTTGGTTAATGTGTCGGGTATGTCATTGACGGCCTTACATTGAGTCAGGTTTAATTTTATTCCTTTATTGGATACTTGGAAACCTAGGAAATTACCCGATATCACTTCAAAAGTACATTTGCGAATACAACTTCATGTTATACTTCCTAAGAGTGGGGAATGCCTCTTTTAGGTAATCAAGGTGGCCCTCCGTCTACTGCGATTTGATTAAAATATCATGAATATAATCTTTATGGACTTTTCGATATAATATTTGAACATCATATTGACCAATATCTTGATACATTCTCCTGAAATTTTCAAGCCGAATGATATTTGTACTGTAGAAGTAAGTTCCCTTGTCAGTAATGAAGGATGTTTACTCTTGATCCTCCAGGTCCACTTTGATCAGGTTGTACCCAGAATAAACGTCCATAAAAGCTCATAAACTCTTGGCCAACTATCACATCAATGAGTTAATTGATATGGGGTAGCAGGAAAGAGTCTTTCGACAAAGATTTATTTAGGTTGGTTTAGTCAATACATACCCTCCATTTGTTATTTTTATTGGGTAGGACCACAACATGGGCCAGCCATTCTAGATATTTGAGTTTTCTTATAGATTTGATTTTCAATAGTTTGGAGATTTCATTATTGATAACTTTGTTCTGATATGAACCGTGCTTCCGTTTCTATTGTTTGACGGACAACAATTCAGGTCTATGTTTAGCTTGTGATTCATCACTTCTGTGGGAATCCTTGTTGTGTCTGCATGTGACCAAGCTAAATAGTCCTCATTAGAACGTAAAAATATAATTAAATTATATTTTAACTTGGGAGTGAGTCCTGAACCCACAAAAACCTTCCTCTCCGTGAAGTTAATAAAAATGATGACTTCCTCTAATTCCTCAGCATTTGACTTTGAGGCATCATATTCTTCCGGTTTAACGATTCTATCCATGAGTGTTAGGGTGACTTTTTGGAATCACAAGGACCAGATTCCGTTGATGGAGCTTTATTGCTCCAGAGCTTTGGCTACATTAGTTGCTATTTGGCTATCTTGTATTTGGATAGACTGCGCACAGTTGCTATTGAGTTGATCTCTCAAGTTGCTCTTTGCTCTCACCCATTTTTTGAATTTCCACTTGGATAGAAACTTGATCACTTGGTGCAGTGTTGATGGGACTGCATCCATCTTGTGAATCTAAAGCCTCCCCGGGATGGAATTGTAGGTTGTGTCACCGGCTACTACTTGGAACAATGGTTCTTTGGCCATCCCTTCTTCAAAAGTTGTCAATATCACTTCACCTTTGGTTATCTTGATGGAGTTGTTGAATCCAAAAGGTAATCGTGCTTTTGGAACGGTTTGGCCAGTGAGATACATTTTCTCGATCACCCATAATTGGATGATGTTCATCGAGCTACCTCTATCAACTAAAACTTATCTAACATAAATGTCTAAAATGCATAGAGTTATTACCATGGCATCATTGTGAGGTATGGTCAGACCGTCCACATCCTCATCATTAAATGTTATACTTTCTCTAGATAATGTCTGCTAAGTACGATTTTATGCAAATTAAACACTTTTGCGAACTTCTTTGCAACCATGAAAGTCACCTCGTTTACTTATTCTCCTCTAAATATCGCATTGACTATTCATTTGGTGTCAGAACCCGAGGCTTCTCTTATTTGCTTTTGTTCTTCATGTAGGATTGCTTCCTTTTCTCGTTGAAGAGTTCATTGAGATATCCTTATTTGAGAAGGAAATCTATTTCATTTTAAAGGACTCTACAGTTTATGGTCTTATGACCATGATCGTTGTGGAACTCGCAACAAAATTCCTGGCTTCGCTCACTTGTATCTGTTCTTATTTATTTTTGCTCCCAAACTTTGATCACCACCACTAGCTTAGATGTATTAACGTTGAAGTTGTAATCAGCAAGCTTTGGCCTTAGGTGGTAATCGCTGACTTTTAATGCTTTCGGTTCTTTCTCCGCTCAATGTGAAATTGCGTTATTTCTTTCGTCCATAATTGGCTTTTGTTTCCGGCTATTTTCTTGATGCGAGGGCCCAAAATAAGGTTCATATCGGACACTAGGGTCTTGGTATCTGGTATCTTCCTGCTACACCTCATTTTTGGTCGACTGGTTATATCCCCTTATGTCTTTCTTTTCGAATCCGAAGAGTGTTAAGATATCTTCTTTTATTTGAAGTTTAGTTCTATACCTGTGATACACATCGTTCTATGTTCTCGCTCAAATTTTATGATTCACAATTTTCGATTGTACCTATTCCCTTGGCTTCAGTGTCATTCAGAAGTTCCCCCGTCTCGTTTTTCATAGTTCAGAATTAGGGGTTTCTATGTCGGCATGAAACTTTAGAGGTGGGTTTGGTGTTGTTGCTGTAGTGCCACTCGTCAGAACCTTTTATGCCTCTCCTACTTAATCGTTCAGCTGCATTATAATTTTTTTTATCATCGCCTCTAACCCACATCGTTTATCACTCTTGCTAGTGGATCTTACCGGGGAATTCTCCTTTGAACGGGGTGGCACTTTTCGGGGGATTGATCATTTGGGGTTCATGATCCTCTAGTTTGTTCTATTAGTTGGGTCATCAGGTTCACGAGCTAGTTATTGACTCCAGACATGGTATTTTTCTTGCATGAGTAACCAATAAGTGAGAATAACATGAAAATTAAAAAGAAGCATTATGACTTTGGATCAAACATTCAACTGCTAGGTCCCTACGGTGGGCTCAAACTGTTTAATCCAAAATATAAAATTTGAATTTGTAATTTAAGGACACTAGCAACAAATTAATCCAAAGTGCATATAATAAAATGAAGAACAATAATGATAAATAAAATAGAATTATCATTGAGATAAAGGAATTCTTATTGAGTGTTGGCCTCGGATGTGGCTTTATTAGGATGAGTTACAACCCTTGTAAGATACAATGACAAAGATATATAGCTCCACAAAAAACTATGTCAGTACATATTGAATAGTCTAATATTTTGTGAGCATCAAGCTAGAGTTTGGACATAGATTCGATTGGAACATGAAAAAAAAGATAGTTTTTAAAAATGAGATAAAAAATAATTTTTAAAATTTAAAATTGTGATTGGACATGCATTTTACTTGAAAAGAATTTAAAGTTTTGTAAGTAGAAAACTTCAAAAACTACTCTAGAGCTGTTTTCGAGATTTGAAGATTTTATTTTCAAACCTGCCAAAAAATAGTTATATCTATAAACAAACAGAGATTTGAAAAAAAGCTTCCAAATTTTATGGCCAAACGGGAGCCAGGTGTGTTTTACAGTGAGGAAAATATGATATTTATAACATAGGTGGGATATGGCCCTTCCGATTTTCTAGCCTATACGATGTGTATGTGATTAGTGGGGGACGAGATCCTCCCCAGTAAGTATTTACAAAGAAAACCGATAAACCGCATCAAACGGATAATCCGAGTCAAACCGGAAAAAAAAACCTGATCATGGGTTGGTTTGACTTGGTTTGGTGTTGGAAAAAATAACCCGACCATAATTGGTTTGCTTTGGTTTTAACTAAAAAAAATCAAACCGAAACCAAACCAACCCGATATTATATTTATTCAATTTTTACAAATATTNGTTTTTTAGTTTCGCATTGTTTATATTGAAAATGCATAACTTAGTTTATCTTTTTCTTTATTGTTTAGTTGTGTAACTAATATGCTTATAGTTGTACTTATTTAAGCATGACTTATATAGTACTTTTAGATTATGTTAATATTTATTATGGCTTATTACTTAGTAATATTTTTTTTATGGATTTTAGTATTTTTATTATTGAATATTTTAGTACAATGTTATGACGCAGCTCATATTATTGTATTATTTTCTTGAAAAATACATTATATAGTTATATCCTTGTAAGATTAGAGAAGTATGTGGAGCACAAGTTATATCCTTAAAAATTCGAGAAAACCCGAGATTGAAACACCTGATTTCGTTGGTTTGGTTTGGTTTATAGATTTAAAAATCCGACGCTATTGGTTTAGTTTGATAATTGACACTACTAGAAATCCGCCAAAAAGCGACCGAAAAAAGCAGCTACTGTTGGTTGCTTTTGGGCTAAAAGCGACCAAAAAGCTACCAAACGGACCTGGTAGCTTTATTGATGGTCGCTTTTGTTTAGGGACCAAGGTTGGTCGCTAATTAGCGACCAACTTTGGTCTCTAATCTAAATGGACCAAATATTCCGGATATTGACTATAGAGACCAAAATTGGTCGCTTTATTAATTTAATAATATAAATTTGGCGACCAACGTTGGTATCTAAATATCAAATACTTTATTTATTTATTTATTATTAATCAGTAAAAAGCGACCAACTTTGGTCTCTAATCCAAATATTATATTTTAAAAATCTGAAAACTAGAGACCAAGGTTGGTCGCTATTTTATTCAATAATTTATTTATTTTATTAACGTAGGGACCAACTTTGGTCCCTAAATTCTTGAATTTATTATATTTTTTAAACTTTAGCGACCAACTTGGTCGCTATATCACCAGAAATTTTATTTTTTTAATTAAATAGCGACCAATTATGGTTGCTTTTTGTAGAAATCTGGGTATATAGCGACCAACGATTATCGCTATTCTCCAGAAATTTATTTTTTTAAACGTGAAAAGCGACCAAATGGAGACCAAAGTTGGTCGCTTTTCTGTGTATTAGTTGGGCAGAAACTGCCTGTTTTGGCAGCTACACCACCTGCCAGTCATACCAAAATCATAACAAGCAACAACAACAATAATTCCAATAAGACAACCCAACAACAACAACAACACAAAAACAACATTATAAGCTACATTAAAACCAAGAAAGTGTAAATAGAACTACCAAACTAAGTTAACTCTTATTACAACCCAATGGAAAACAAATTGTATTTGTCTAGTTCAAATTGTCTAAAATTCATTGATTGTTTGGTACATCATTATCATCACCCTCCGATGAAGTTTCATCATCATCACGGTATTGAGAAGGGTGTATTTGTCGATGACTGGAAGAATGATCACGGGGAGTACGGGAGGAACGACCACTTAGAGGACGGGACAAACGAGCACGGGGACGGGCAGCCTCTAGGGATGATGGTCGAGACCGGGGAATCGAAAAAGATCCAGCTAGGAGATTTTTGATCTGCTCTTGCATGCCCTGGCACTGAGCGACCATGCCAATGTACTGAGCATCTCTAAGCTTTTCTCTTTCCTTGGATGCTTCTAGCTCGGATGTGAGCTTTGTCACAGTCTCCCGCATAGCGGAGGGGCTCTCCCTATCAAGTTGCGCGGCTTGCGAGGAAGTCCCTATTCCTTGCATTCCACATCTATAGCGATGGAATGTCTTAGTAGGAAGGCCGTATACCTTCCCACATTTTGGACCGCCTGCAGCCCGCGTCCATAGTCTTTCAACATCCTCGGCCGAAAGTTGGAATGGGTCGCCCGACTCAGTAGGTGGCTGGCTGCGTATGAATTCCTCAACTTCAACTCTGAAGCGATCCTATAAGAAAAAGTAAATTGAATTAGTATTTCAAAATTTATATAAAAGCAAATGAAAATACTTAATGAAAAGTGAAAACTTACATGTACAGTCGAGGCTCGTCCCTCGACCCACCTTTCTCCATCCGTCTCTTTCTTCTTCTTCACAATATGAGTCTCCTTGAATAGCTCATCTTGGTTCATCGGACGGCCCAACTTCTTTTCCTGAAAACTCATAAATTTTAATTAATAAATAGAATAGATATACTTTGAAAATTAAAATAAATTAAGCAATTACGTACCATTCTTCTTTTTATTGTCCCCTGGCTGACCGCACCTCCAGTGTGCAAGGATCCTCCCTTCTCAGATGCGCGAGCTTTTTTTCCCTTTTCGCTCTTCTATAAGAACTCTGCAGTAAGCCACTGCCTTTGCAAATCATCCCAAAACTCCTGAAGCAACCAGCAAGACTTTTGGTTCAGCTGTCTAGCTTTGGAGAAAGAATGCGACAACCGCTTGCGAGTTTTGAGATTAAAATTTGCAGCCACGTCCGCGCTATACTGGTATTCTCATAACACTTGCCCTGTATTTTAAAATTAAATATTATATGGAAATATCATAAATATAAATAATTATACTGCTTAAAAAAATATTTATACCTTAAATTCATTAAAAATTACCTCCTTCAGTGAGAATGGAAATTCACGCCAAGACGCATAAGGGGCATCATAAAGCTTTCTGGTTTGCTTTGGTGATTATCCTCGTAGTAATATTACTCGGGAGGAACCTGCAATTTAATAAATAAAATAAATTAATATCTTAGTAAAAACTGTACAAAAAAATAAACATAAAAATAACAAATAACTCTTACCCATCACCCTCAGGGACTATGATGATCCTGCCATACTGATCATAATGCACCTCCTCGTCAGCAGCAGTAGCAGCATCAGCATCATCGTCCGAAACATATGTATCAGAGGCATGCGTGGAAGAAGTAGGGGGGTCAGAGCTACTATCCCGCAAACGAAGGCCTCCAATAGGTGGAGTCGCTGATGAAGATAGATGTGATCCCTGTGACTGCGACATAGCTGCACGGATCGCAAGTGGCTGTGATACTGACTGCTGTGACCCGACTGGCTGTGACACTGATGGCTGCGATCCATGTGGCTGTGATTCATGTGGCTGTGACATGGATCGATGCGATCCATGTGATGCTGCTGGGTGGGATCTACGTGGTAGTGAGGCAGGTGGAATATATGTCGGATGCACAGTCCGATGGCCCTGTTAAGATACACCCGGGGTCTGCACGAAGGTGTAGGGCTGGTGATGCTGTGGCAGCTCAGTATAGCCATGGGGTAGAGGGTGTGGCATAGTGATAGGCAAATCAGAAGAGGGTGGAAAAGACTAAGGAGTAGTATCTTCTACCCTCTTCTTTTGCTTCCTAGCCTTATCTCGACCCCGAGAACTACTACCTTCATTGCTACCTCGACCATTGCCTGTCATCTGCATAATATAACACATGTTTAGATTGAAACATATAAGGAAACTATCTATAAACGAGAGTTATCGAAGAAACCAACTTTTTAAAGCTCATCGACGTATTCTTCCTCGTCAGAGAATTTTTCTTCCTCATCAGAGAATTCTTCTTACTCACTAGTTTGAGATTCATTAGTTGATTCTTCTTCCTCGTTTTCAATAATTCTTACTTCATTTAGATCAACTTCTTCCAATATGTGTTCAGGATGTTCCAAATCATTTTCTAAAAGTTCGTCCACTATTTGGTGAACACTGGAGATATCGTTTTGATATGCAACATCCAACACATTCTCGACTTCGACCCTACCTACAGGCTTAGTTTTGATTACAACCCACCAAT
>MU760275.1:13861-35182 GCA_026770625.1 Nicotiana glauca
GTAAGTATTGTAGTTGTATTTAATTGGGTAAAAATTATGTATAAAAATTATAGATAAGTTGTATACTATTAAATTTGTTGTATGAAATTTATTTTTATTATGTATATTGTTTTAAATATTCAAATTTGTATTAAATATGTACACAATTTGTTTTTAATTTGTATGTTGATGTACCATACATTGTCCTTTTCTCAAATTGATTATTAAGGAAAGAAAAGTAGAGAATAAATTCCAATTCGACTCATGTGCACTAATTCATATTTGTTTGAACTGAATAACTTGAATATTGATGGGAACTGAATGATTTGGTGGAGAAATTTCGAGTGTCACATTAAAAGCGCCATCGTCGCACTTCAGAGGAACTGAGTTTTACGTGAGATTTGAATTTTGTATTAGAAATTAACTGGGTAGCATATATTCTTGTTGGAAATACTAATACAAAGTTGAATCATAAGTTTGGAGGCGATATATTACAAGATATAAGTGGTCAATTTCTGATCTTTTTCTTATTCCCAAAATGAGTTACACTCCTACTGGTTCAAATTTAATAGAGTGTAAAAGTACTCCAATTTAGGGGTGGGCATTCGGTATTTCGGTAGGGTATTTATGAATTACGGTTCGGTACTTCGATATTCGAAATATCAATTGTGCATACTAAATACCGTACCAAAGTAGTTCGGTACGATTCGGTATTTTCTTGTGTGGTTCGGTACGATTGGCACCGTTCCTATCTAACGTGACAAGAAGTTTGGAAACCGCATATACATATGGTTGAAAAAAGTTATCGTTTCATTGCACTAGCAAACAGTTGGTCTTGGGCAGAGAAAGCTTGTCATAAAGTAAGAGTAACATATATTGGTCCAGTTGAGAAAGTTTTCGAAGAACAAGTTCTCAGTTCTGATTAGCTAAACGATTTTCATCTCCATTCGCAAGTTGAGCAGCTTTGAGGCAGCACTAAACAGACACCAAGGGAATTCCTAATTCCAATTGAATATTTGGGTTAGGCTGGGAAATAACGATGGGTTAGGCTGGGAAACAACGCAAAAGTTTGGGAGGCGTTTAGAATTTTGGGCTAGGCCGCTGGGAAGTGTAGGATTATAGGTCAATTCGGTATTTCGGTATACCGAAATATCGAATCATCAATACCGAGGACCAATTAACAGACTCTTATTGCTTAAAACGAATCAGTCGAGTTTGATGCAAAGTCCTANAGATGAGAGTGAAGTACAAAAAGGCCATTTCTATCCACCGCCCTTCTCACGGAGCCGTACGTGGACGTTACCACTCATACAGCTCCCAACCAGCAAGTAGTTAGCCTTCCTCTACAAGGAATGGAAGTGTGGATGAATCGACATCGAAGAAGAAGAAAAGTTCCCAGCCAGCAAGCAGTTAGCCTTCCTCTACAAGGAATGGAAGTGTGGATGAATCGACATCGAAGAAGACGACGACAACACGACATACAATATACTTACGAAATTATCTTAAACTTGTTAGTAAATTGTATTTAAGTGATAATTTGTTGTAATTACATATTTATATTTGAATGTTATGTGGAAGTTAAAAAATAGTTGTATAATGTATAAATCGTTGTATGAAATTTATATTTAAGTTATAAATACTATCTTTTTACATAAAGTTATTGATATGAATCAAAATTATTTTAAGAGATGAAGTTTTGATTAAAATTTTCAGAGAGGAAGAAAAAAACACCACTAACAAAATATATACAAAATACATATGAAAGGCATATTGTGTAAAATTTGTATAAAAATTATATGTAAGTATTTTAGTTGTATTTAACTAGGTAGAAATGATATATAAAAATTATAGATAAGTTGTATACTATTAAATTTGTTATATGAAATTTATTTTTACTATGTATATTATTTTAAATATTCAAATTTGTATTAAATATGTACACAATTTATTTTTAATCTGTATGTTGATGTACCATACGTTGTCCTTTTCTCAAATTGATTTATTAAGGAAAGAAAAGTAGATAATAAATTCCAATTCGATTCATGTGCACTAATTCATATTTGTTTGAACTAAAAAACTTGAATATTGATGGAAAATGAATGATTTGGTGGAGAAATTTCGAGTATCATATTAAAAGAATTTCGAGTGTCACATTAAAAGCGCCATCGTCGTACTTCAGAGAAACTGAATTTTATGTGAGATTTAAATTTTGTATGAGAAATTAACTGGGTAGCATATATTATTGTTGGAAATACTAATACAAAGTTAAATCATAAGTTTGGAGGCGACATATTACAAGATATAAGTAATCAGTTTCTGATCTTTTTCTTATTCCCAAACTGAGTTACACTCCTACTGTTTCAAATTTAATAGAGTGCAAAAGCACTCCAGTTTAGGAGTGGGCATTCGGTATTTCGGTACGGTATTTATGAATTACACTTTGATACTTTAGTATCCGGGATATCAATTGTGCATATTAAATATCGTACCAAAGTAGTTCGGTATGGTTCGATATTTTCTTGTTTGGTTCGGTACGATTCGGTACGGTTTCTCTATCGGACCGTTCCTATCTAACATGACAAGAAGTGTGGAAACCGCATATACATATGGTTGAAAAAAAGTGATCGTTTCAATGCACTAGCAAACAGATGGGCTTGGGCAGAGAAAGCTTGCAATAAAGTAAGAGTAATATATATTGCTCCAGTTGAGAAAATTTTCGAAGAACAATTTCTCAATTCTGATTAGCGAAACGATTTTCATCTCCATTCGCAAGTTGAGCTGCTTTGAGGCAGCACTGAACAGACGCCAAGGTAATTCCTAATTCCAATTGAATATTTGGGTTAGGCTGGGAAATAACGATGGGTTAGGCCGGGAAACAACCGTAACGATCCGACCGGTCATTTTGAGCTCTAGCGTGCCCTTTAGCAGCGTGAGGCCATGAGCAGCTTTATTTCAGGTATTATGACTTATACGCGTGGTCCGAATTGAATTTCGAAAAGTTCGGAGTGGATTTGGAAAGAGAATTCTCATTTAGGAAGCTTTAAGTTGAAAGAATTAACTAGGATTGGATTTTTGAGTAAACGACCTCGGAATCGGGATTCGAGGGTTCCAGCAGATTCGTATGATGATTAAAGACTTAGGCGTATTCCCGGATTGGGTTTTGGATGACCCGGGAGCGTTTTGGCGCCTATTGTGGAAGTTAGCATTTTGGAAGAAATTTTATAAGTTTGGGTTGAAGTTCATTTCTGTGTTATCGACGTCCGTTTGAGATTCCGAATCTGGGAGTAGCTTCGTATGGTGATTCTGGTATTGGGAGCGCGATCGGAAGTAATTCGGAGGTCCGTGGGTCAGTTTGGAGTCAATTGTCTAAAGATAAAAATTCGAAGGTTTTTGAGAAGTTTGATCGGAAGTGAACTTTTTGATATCGGGGTCAGAATCTGATTCTGAAAGTTGGAGTAGGTCCACAATGTCGAATATGACTTGTATGCAAAATTTGAAGTCAATCGGGCGTGATTTGATAGATTTAAACATCGAAAGTAGAAGTTGAAATTCTAAAGTTCATAAAGCTTGGATTGGAGGACGATTCCTGGTTTTAGCGTTGTTTGATATGAATTTAGGCCTCGAGCAAGTCCGTAATGTATTTTGGGACTAGTTGGTATGATTGTTTGGGGTCCCATGGGCCTCGGATGGATTCCGGGTGGTTAACGAATCGAAAATAGAATTTTTGGAATGCTAAAGTTGCTGGTTGGTGGTATAACTGTATCTGCGAGTATTGGGCCGCAGGTGCGGAGCCGCAGAAGCATCCTGAGGAGCCGCAGATGCAATTTGGACTAGAAGTGAAGGGGACCGCAGATTCGGTCAAGTAGCCGCAAAAACGGGACCACACCTGCGGCGGTCGAGTCGCACTAGCGGAAGGGAGGGCCTGGTGAGGTATCTGCAGAATGGTAGAAGTGCCGCACTAGCGGAGCCGCAGAAGCGGTCAAGGGACCGCAAGTGTAGAACTGCTGGAGGCAGAATGGTTCTTTTAAAATCGGGTGTTTGGTCATTTTTCTTCATTTTTTATTGGGTATGGACGATTTTAGAGAGCTTCAAGTGGGATTTTTCATCATCAACGACAAGGTAAGCTAATCCCACCTATCTTGAGTTATATACATCGATTGTGTATGGACTTTAACATGTAAACTGGTAGAAATTTGGGGGTTTGAGAAAAACCTAGAAAATAGATATTCTTGGAATTTGACCACGATTTTGGGTATGAAATTAAGAGAAATTATATATTTGAGTTCGTGGAGTTATGGGTAAGCTTAATCTTTAAAAAATTTCAAAATTCGGGCACTTGGGCCCGAGGGTATTTTTGTTAACTTTTCAATCGGGGTTAGGAATTATTATATATTGGATTGTAATGAGTAGTTGAGAATATATTAATGGATTTGCATAAGTATTGGCTAATTTTGGAGCGTTGTGCATCAATTTGAGTCTCTCGAAGGGCGTGAAATGTCGGTTATGGATCTTCGGAGCAAGGTGAGTCTCCTTTCTAACCTTGTAAGAGGCAATTGTTCCCATAGGTAAAATAATTGATTATGGGCTCCTATTTTTACGGGTTACATACGCACAAGGTGACGAGTGTCCGTGCATAACTACTAATATGTGTAAGTCAGGGTAGTCTAGGACCCAAAAGCATGCTATACTTGGAATATCTGTAATCTTATTGACAGTTAAATTTCTTAAATCCTATCGAATTGGTAAAAAAATTTCTAAGAGGACTAAACTTTATTTTTCTTAAATCATTAAAAGAGGATTGACTTTTATTTGGATAAGTGTTCTCCGATAAACTCTTAATTTATTGTTTGAGCATGTATTTCTATGTGTACCTGCGTCGCATGTATGGTACGCGAGAGGGTGATTGTTTATTTAAATTTGATCGCGTCGCATGTGTGATTCGCGAGAGGGTAATAGATGCATCTATGGTTCGTGCCGCTCGACCCTAGGTAGTGCACATTTTACATTTATGTTGGATCGGGTCGTACGACCTCGGCATGAGTTGTGCATGTTTGAATTGTTAGTCTTGAGATTTATTGATATTGCTATCTGCTCTCCCCGACTTGAGATAATTGTTAATTAATGGATTATGAATCCGGAGAATTTTAATAAAAAGGAACTTTTATCTGTTTGGTAATTCATTTGAATCTACTGTTGTCCTTAATAAGACCGTGAGTCATCGCTTTAATAATATCATTATTGGACCACTAGTAAGTGCCGAAGTCGACCTCTCATCTCTACTTATTCGAGATTAGACGGGATGCTTACTGAGTACACGTTGTTTTCATACTCATGCTACACTTTCTATGCATTTTTGTAGCACAGGCACATGTACTTCTAGTGGACTACTAGACGTAGCAGCATGGATGATACGGGGACTAGGTGAGCTGCATTATTCGAGGCGACCCGCAGCTAGTATAGTTTCTTTTGAGTGTATTGTATTTACTTTCTGTCCAATTTGTATTCCAGACGGATGTGGTGTATTGTTTATTAGAAATAGCTCATGCACTTGTGACATCGGGTTCTGGGGATATCTATGGGTTTATTCAGAATTTTAAAAATTGTTAAATATTTCATTTCTTATTCAGTGAAATTTATTATGTATAGTTTAAACGTATAAAAGAAGAGATTTCAGAAATATTTAAAACGAGAATTTAATTAAATAATTTGGTTGGCTTGCCTGACAGCGGTGTCCGGCGCCATCACGACCCTTAGTGAATTTTGGGTCGTGACAATAACGGAAAAAGATTAAGGGACCTGGGCTTAGTATTATTGGGTTTGGCGTTTAGAATTTTGGGCTAGGCCGCGAGGCAGTGTAGGATCGTAGGTAAATTCAGTATTTTGGTATACCGAAATATCAAAACCTCAATACTGAGGATCATACCAAAATACCGAAAATTTTATACCAAATTATACCGAATAAACCGATACAGAAATACCGAATTAATTCGGTCCAATTCGAAATTTGATTTTTCGGATTTTATGTCCATCCCTACTCCAATTACTCAGATTAACGTTAAGAAATAACTAAAAGAAAATTGACCCAACATTTAATCCCCTTTTCTCATTAAATTGGGATTCATCAGAAAATTAAAAGAAAGACCGAAACGGATCCCCAATGCGAGCACTGATGTGCAACACCGGGAAGAGATGCTAAACAACTGAAAGGAGTCTTGCTAAAAGAGGAGTGGAATGAAAATATGAAAAATATGTAACTAAATTCCCTAATTTAAGGAACAAATAATGAATTGTATATAATTTATACTTAATCCTTGTTTAGGATGGGTAATATATAAAATTAGGATAATTTTGGTGAATAAATTTTAAATATTGTATAGGAAGAAAAAAAGCCCATAATAGAATAATCTTTTCTCGTTTTGAAGCAACCCACAGGCAATACTATTAGACAGTCTATCAAAACCCCTAAGCTGACTAACAATGAGGCCGAATATGAGGCCACGACTACAGGTCTCGAGCTGGCTAAAAGTTTGGGAGTTGAGGTCATCGAGGCCAAATATGATACCTAGTTCGTGGTTAACCATGTCAACAAAACCTTCAAAGTCCGAGAAGATCGAATGCAAAGGTACTTGGATAAATTGCAAATAACATTACACCGGGTTCAAAGAATGGACCCTACCGCATGTACCTCGAGAACAAAATGGCGAGGCCGACGCCCTTGCAAACTTTGGGTCATCGGTCGAAGATGATGAAATTAGCTCGAGGACTGTCGTACGACTTTCAAAATCGATGGTCGAAGAAGGCTACGCTGAAATAAACTCCACAAGCTTAACTTGGGATTACAGGAATAAATATATCTATTATCTGAAGAATGGAAACTTACCTCGGACTCTAAGGAGTCGAGGAATCTTCGAACGAAAGTCGCACGATTTACATTGGCCGAAGATGGAACATTATACATGATGTTCGATGGGTTGTTGGCAACATGCTTGGGTCTGGGTGACACCGACTACGTCCTACGAGAAATTCACGAGGGCACTTGTGGGAACCATTCCGGCATAGTGGCACTGATTCATAAAGTCATCAGAGCAGGATATTATTGGGACAATATGAAAAAATATACTAAGGATTTCATTCGAAAATGTGAAATGCCAAAAGCATACGCCGATGATCCACTAAACCAGAGAGCAACTTCATTCAGTTCTATCCCCGCGGGGGATGGACATCGTTAGTCCTCTACCATTGGCCCCAGGTAAAGTTAAATTCATTTTATTTATAACTGGCTATTTCTCTAAATGGGTTGAAGTACAGGCTTTCGAGAAAGTAAGAGAGAAAGAAGTTATAGATTTTATCTAGGATCACATCGTATGTCGATTCAGGATACTACAATGATAAACAATTTATTGGCAGCAAAGTAAAAACGATCCTCGACAATCACAAAATAAAAAGGATATTACCGATACCGTATCATCCTAGTGGGAACGGATAGGCCAAATTAATGAACAAGACCATCATTCAAAACCTAATGAAAAGGTTGAACGACGATAAGGGGAAATGGAGAGAAATTTTGCTCGAAGTCCTTTGGGCATATCGGACAATGACAAAATCCAGTACGGGGGCAATGGCGTTCTCCTTAGTATATGGCACCGAAGCTCTGATCCCGGTCGAGGCTAGGGAACCAAGCATCAAGTTTTGATACACAACGGAAGAATCAAATCATGAGGCTATGAGCACAAGCCTCGAATTGTTAGACGAAAAATAGGAAGTCGCCCTCTTTGAATGGCCACTCAGAAATAGTGAATCGAAAGATATTATAATCGAAGAGCCAATCTTCGACACTTCAAAATCGGGGAATTAGTTCTTAGGAAAGCCGCCCTCAATACTCGACACCCAAACGAAGGGAAACTCGGCCCAAATAGGGAAGGGCCATATTGTCATACCCCATTTTAAACTGGTTAAAGTAAGGTACAACATATAGGTAATTCTGAGTTTATTTAAAGTTAAAGAGTCGCCACCTAATTATTTTATGGTGAATTAGGACACCTAAAGTGATTAAAGTAATTAAATAATGTAAAACTCTGTTAATGGTCTTCTTAACCTAAAGATTCTAGGTAAGTGGTCAATTAATCTAAAGGGAAGGTTTTTAAGGCACCCTTTAAGATCCATATTAAATGGTTAACCAACCGAACTAAAATTCATTAAGGCAAAGTGTTGAGATAAGTAAAGTGTTTGATTAAATAAATTAAAATAGTAACTTTCATTTGCGAAATCAGACGTGATTTGTGTATGACTCAAATGTCATTTTTTTGTTAAAACATTGTTATTTAAAGTCACGCTATCTTCTAACGTCTCTAAAGCTCAAGAAAACAAGTTTAGATGTTATAAATGGTGAAATCATTTTTCCGTCAAATAATATCCCAAAATTACGTGCTTGTCCATTATTCTCACATTGTAAGATGCTGTTGAGATAAAATAAAAGAGGAAATAGG
Source organism: Nicotiana glauca (assembly GCA_026770625.1). Taxonomy (NCBI): domain Eukaryota; kingdom Viridiplantae; phylum Streptophyta; class Magnoliopsida; order Solanales; family Solanaceae; genus Nicotiana; species Nicotiana glauca. The sequence continues at coordinate 22,327 of MU760275.1, forward strand.
TAAAAGAGTTGGTCAGGCAAATAATTTTAAAGTCCTCAACCCGAGTTGCCATATCTCCAAGTAACAAGTAATCCATTATTAGCTTGAATATAAGTCCTAAGTGAGGCTAATCACAAGTTAAAAAAGGGACAAATAGAGGCAATATAGAGATCAAGGGAGAAACTAGCAAAGTAAAGATTGAAGAAGCATAACGGGTAGTCCCCGCCGACATCCCATAAGGATGAATTTCATGGCTTTCGCCGTGAGATTCGACATTAGGCTAGCATAAATAACGATGACTCCATGTGGTGCTACATCGTCGTTGAATCTTAAAGTAGGACTCTTCAGCTCCGGTTTGTCATGCAAAACAGAAAAGAAATAAAGGAAATTAGCAAGGAGAATTCCATTCACGACATTGTACATATAGACAGTAAGTAGAATAAAGAAAGCAATGTAACATTCAATTTTGAATCATTTATAAACAAAAGAACCTTCCCTACAATGCACCATCCATAATAGAAATGACTTAAGCCTGTATCCATTTTTATACTTGCAAGGAAACAATTCTGAAATTGAAGTATACAACTTAACTACACCATTAATGCAACACAATACAATCGTAACAGAACATATTACTTATTCAAAGTACTTTCTTTTAAAATTGTTACCTAAGTAGGTGAAGTTCCATATAGTATAACTTAACTGACTATCAATCATGCTATGGAATATCTTTTAAAAATAACAGGAAACAAAAAAGGATTTATTTACCTCTTCTAATAATAATAATAACAACGAGTTCGAATCCTAACAGAGCATGGTATCTAGCCATTCCTAAAATAGTCTTCTCTACAGTTAACTCCTCAAAGATTAGTATTATTATCTTAGAATATAGTTTCAAGTATAATATTCATATGCTGCCACCACAGAAAGAGAATATGTGTAGTATAGTTTCAAGGAATGCGAACTTAAAGAGAATTCTAAACAAAACTCCAAGTTGACAGTCGAGAATCAGGACATCTTCATACATGTCCTTGATCAAACAGTGCACAAATCATAAGGAACCTAAATATGATATCTAGATTCACGAATTGACATCACCAAAAAATGAAACCTTATATGTTCGTATAAATAAACACTTGTCAAATGTTCATCAATCAAGACTTCTAACATACGGCTAAAAAATTAAACCCTAATGGCATAATTTCTACACAGGAACTTTTTTAACTTCTAGCTTCTAATTAACAGAGTTCACCATTGCACAGTCACATACTATCAGTAAAGAAAGAAAGAGCTCTAGTTTGGGAGTAACTGACTGTTTGTGGGGCAGTGAACTAGGTCGGCATTGGCCTCGAATCTACTCTCTTGTAACCGAAGATGCGAACTTCAAGCCGAACGAGTTCGAATATCTGTCACGGCCAAAGTTCACCGAGACAGGAAGAAAATTAACAACGGTGAGAGTACAAATGATAGTGTTCGAGCAAAGGTGGATTCCTTCCTAGACTTAGCATTTGACAATGTAAAGTGGTGTTTCTTGTTCCCTTCCACCTCTCTCTCGTCTGAAAACAAAAGAGGGTATTTATAGAGGAAAGTTCGGGCTCTCTAAGATGGTTTTGGGCGGGATTTCAAGAACGAATTCGATTTTTGATTTTGAATCTTGGTCACAAAGTAGAACGTTTGAAATTGTAACGTTAAATGTTTCTTGGATGGATTCGGCAGGGTTCATGTGGTGTGCAGAGAAAATGTGAGAGAGATAAGGACTTACTCAAATAGGAGGGGGCAAGTTTCTGCCATGGATGATGGTGGTAGGTGACCTTTCACCAAAGAGGAAGGAGAAGAAAAAGACGTTTGGTTTCCAAACCCTAATTCTAAAAATTGATCAATGTAATGGACTTGTTATTGGGCCAGGGGATTAGTTGGACGTTTGGGCTACCTACTATGGTCAGAATTTGGCACCAAATGGGCTATTAAATGGGCATTTGATGGGCTATATCGTAGTGAAAAAGAATGGACCTTATTTAGGTCGGATTTCTTGGTCTTTCCAGTCTTCAAATTAATTTTTTTTTTTGAACTTCTTTGTATAAAATATTAAATTTATATACTATATATGTATTATAAAAATAATATTAAGTAGATATTGATAAAAACTAAAGTAATGACAATATTAGTTGGGATAATAATAATAATAACAACAATAATAGTGATAATAGTAAAAATAGTAATTATAAGAATAATAACAATATCAATACTAACACTAATACTAATATTAGTAGTAACAATTGTAATAAAAGAAATAGTAGTAAAACAGGGTATTCCTCTTATAAATAACTTAGAAGCTTAAGAAAATTAATTAGAAGAAAGTAGGGACAAAATTGGATGTCAACACATATTAGGTCCTCGGTGTTTTCGGATAGGGATCTTACAAACTTGGCACAATGGAGGGCGAACCATTGCCAAACAATTGGAACATATCACTCCTCAAACGATATTATTGCAAAGGTATGACTTCCTCACTTTTCATTTGTATTTGATGCTAACTTATTGCAAGTGTTCGATCGAAGACATCAAAAAGCTCTTCAACACGAAGACGTTAGGTTTTAAAGCACGCGTTGCACTCTTTTTCCCTTAGATCGGTTTTTATCCCAAATGGAATTTTCCAGCAAGGTTTTTAACGAGGAAACAATTATATGTGCTACCTGGAGATAATTCAACAGTATCCGAGGCTTATTTACAATCAACCTCAAATATTGGGGGCCATCACCCTCGAATGTTATGTTTTCAAGGAAAATACCTCGTGTCAACAAGATCTCGGTAGGAAAATTTTGTAAAGGGCCAAATGTTCAAACGAACTATGCCCACGTAGATTGCTCAAGCCCTAACGATAAAACATGTACGCATGAATGATCTATTGAAAGAAGTACTTTTTCCTTATCAGATGCTCCATCACTTAGTGAGATTTCTAATTTACAATTTCATACTTACAATATATTATGAAAACCGGGTCAAGAGCCAATTATAACTAAAGCTCAGACAATTAATCCCGTACTCGGGGACTGCCGTCCAAAAATCGACCTTCTCGAAGTACTAAACTTCGAAATCATAAGACCTTGTAAAGGCAACTCACGATTTTACAGGCCACAACTATCCCACTCGGGGATTGGTACTTCGAACAAGTTTGAAGTACTGTTGAGAAACAAGACCAAAGGAAAAATCTCAAGTTAAAGGCTATGGCCGAACTAATACGGTTCAGAGACATCTGAATTCCGTAATAAAATAGGCCTTCAAATATTTTCACAAAACCGGTTAAAGAAGTCTACCCTCGGCAAAATTACAAAGGGTTTCGATAACATCAACCGTCAAAAACCTTAAGGGGTACTAAATTGTTCGAACTCTCGAACGATATTTATGCTAAGGCATAACAAAGTTTTTTATAACTCTAACCCTCGAGAATCCTAATAGGTATAGAGTTACCTCGTGCTAAGGCATAATAAATTCTTATATGATTAATCTTTTTAAGCCGACAAGGGAAGAAGCCACACTTTTGAGGCCATATCGGCCAAATTCAAAGAACCTAAGGGCCATTATATTTTTGGGTTCGAGGATCCGCCCTCGTTCAAACAAAATCTAAGGGTTTTTTCTACTCAGAGTTCGAGCAAATACTCACTCGATGATAGAGACTATATTAGTCCAATTTTGATCAAATCGCTTAATTTCAGATTCACAAACAAACGAAAATGTAAAATTTCACAAGGCAACGAAGTGAGTCAAATTTCTCACAAGACCTAAAATATATCAGAATTATCATAAGGCGAAAGCAAAACAAAGTTTTCACAAAACAAAAATCAGTGACAAATCGGAAATAAAAAGGACCTTTCATACATGCAAAAGTATTTACAAAAGACCACTCAGGGCCTTTTACAAAAATCCAAAAAAGAAGGAAAAAATTCTAAGTGCCTAATCTTCCCCAGGAGCTTCATCTTCATCTTCTCTACTCTCGGACCCGCTCGCACTCCCAGAGTCATCATCATCAGAGAGAAAAGCTTCGGCTTCGACCTCTAGCACTTTCGTATTCTCGATATCGGCCATGAGGTCAAAACCACGAGCATGAATCTCTTCAAGAGTCTCTCTCCGAGATTGGCATTTAGCATGCTCTGCAATGTCGGATAATCGAACCTTAACAACATCAAAAATTTCCTTTGCTTGAGTGTTTACGGCTTCAGTGTCAGCTCGGTACACGGCCACGACTGCCTTTGCATCGGCCTTTACTTTTTCCGCTACAGATGCGGCCTTTGCAAGCTTAGCGACCAGCCGAGTCATGAGATCTTCAATTTTTTTGGCTCGATCCAAGCTCACTTTCTTCATTCTTTAGAGTTGATGTTGAGCCGAAGATAATGGGGCCCGAGTGGTATCTTTATCCAAGGCAAGACGGTCCATGTTTTGCTTCCACCCCAAAGTCTCTGCCTCTTTCACCTCGACCTCCTCATGGAGCTGCTCAATCTTTTCGGCCTTCTGCTATACCTGTTGGATCTAAGTGTTAGTCGCTAATATTAAATTGATATGTCAAGCTCCTAAAAAATTTACGTTACCTGCTCGATGAGATCGGTCTGCTCTTTATGAGCTCTTGCCTATTCAGCTCGAAGGTCCCTGATCTTCTTTTCTTTTTGCACATAGAGGAGTTTGATGGTGTCTCTCTCCTTCGTGAACCTTTTGAGATCAGCCTCACACCGGTTCATCTCAACTCGGGATTTGGAAAACGCTTCTCAATGAAGTGTTACAACCTATGGAGAAAGGAAGGAACTCAGCCAAAAAGAAAATAAAAACAAATGTAAACCTAATAACAGGGGCTAAAATTTACCTGGTTCAGGAGTCGCCGATCCTCATAAAAAATGATCATTGCATCTAGGTCGGAAACGTCATTGACTTCCGTAAAGTAGACACAGAATATATCATTCCCTTTATGGGCTGTTCCCACATCAAGGATCTCCATAGACTGTGCCTCCCGAAATTGCCTTTTAGAAAATGTGGTGCCAGACAGCGAATCATCAATATTGATTGCCCCAAGAAAGTCACTTGTGGCATTCTCTCCTTTTCGAAGGGCCTCAAAACCGGACCCTTGAAGCATGCCCGTCGATTGTTCTTCACGACGGACAGGCGCACTCGCTGGTTGTTCATCATGGCATGAGACATCTTTAGCCCCCATGACTTGCGGACTTTGCTTGGATAATCTTCCGAAATCTCCTCGGTCCTACCTCCTCGACCATCACTTGCTCAGCTACTTTTGAAGCTTCGACGCTTCCCTCTTTTGAGCCAAAAACTCACAATCAGCATATTCTCCCTCCTCTTCTTCATCTTATAGCTTTTGGGCTATGTCGGCACACAGAACGGAAGTATCATTCTTTGACTTACGAGCCTTGCTCTTCTTAGGCTTTGGAGTATCGGAAGGTGAGGCCCTTCTCCTCTTCTTGTCCTTAGCCGTTTTCAAGGCCTCCTCTTCCGTAGGTGGAGGCGGCCTCATGGCAGCATTGTCTTCGAGACCTCTATGGGAGAAAATCAAGTAAAAATAAAAAAGACACATTTCACAGAAAGGTATCAAACACGATAGAGAAGCTTACCGTAATTTTTGGCCTCCCATTGGTCCTTGGACAAATCACGCCAACAACGTTCAAAGTACGAAGAGATCTAGGCTAGCTTTCGAACCCAGCCTTCAAGGTTCGGGATTGCACTGGGCACCCAAGAAATCGTTGTATCATAGGAAAGGATGTCAATACGAAAATACAAAAGTAACAAAATGGTAGACGGAAGCTATAGGTAAGTTCGTGTTTACGCTTTATGTTTCACTCTTCATAGAACGACATCTTCTCGACCGGAATTATGGCGGAAGTCCTCACTCGGACAATCCGACCCATCTATCCTCGGTTCTTGTCCTTATCTATGCTCGAGAACAGTACCTTGGCAGCCGGCGCTGAAGCCTTGTCAACCCGCCTCGATAGAGATGGGGGTTGTATATTCTAATAAGGTGGTCGAGAGTAAAAGGCATCCCCTCGTCTTGGCTCACGAAGAATCGGAGCAAGATAAAAATGTGCCAGAATAAAAGATGGATCTGGCTAAGGATTATTTGGTATTGGCGACAGAAATCAAGGATAACAAAGTTAGCGGGACCCAATGTAAAAGGGTAAGTGTAAGCACTCAAGAATCCTTTCACGTGATTTGGAGATGACCTTTTTAAGGGTTGGGATCACCACCTCTTTGGCTTCCCAACGATAATCCTTTTTTACTTGCTTCAGGTCGCCCTCGGTTATCGATCATATGTATCTCTATATCGGCTCACATCAGCCAGGGACAGACAAGGGTTTCTCGATCTTGAAATTGCAGGTAAGATAGCATGACCCCGAAACACACTCCTCGATGCGTGGCTCCACCGGCATTTTATCACCGGCCGACCGCGATGAAGAGGCTTTTTTCTTTTGGGGAACATCTTTAGATGTTTTCACCATGTCTATGTGAGTTTAGAAAAAAAAAAAAAAAGACGAAGTTTGTTATTTTAAGAGAGGATTGGCAAACAAGATGCAGATAACTTGCAGAATTGAGGAACTTGAAGGAAGTAGGAGAGCTTTGAAGATTAAGAAAAGTTTTGAAAGTAAAGTTTGAAAATATTATGATGAGGGTCTATTTATAATGTTTTCCATGACGGTTCAAAGGCATTAGTGTCCGGCTATCAACTGGCACTAATTAATGGTTGGATTGTTTGCGTTAGTTGACATTTTCGAAGGATATTGTAAGTGTGATAACAAAATATCTTTGTAAGACACCTAGATGGTACACCCTAAAGTAGTACATCTAGATATGAGTACTATAAAGATAGGCACTGGAAGCCTTGAAAGGATAAATTTTACCTTAGTACGGCACATGTTCCTAGTAAACAGAGAATGTTAGACAATTCGAAGAGCCAATGAATGAAGCAAGGGGAGCTAAAAGTAAAGGAATGTCTTGTTGAAGTCTTCAAAAGAAAATGATAGGCAGAAATATTAGCTGGGAAATGTGAAGAGGGGTGAGGAAGCATTATGAGTAAGATGTGATATATGGATGACAATGGTAGATCAAAAAAATGACAAGTATTACAGAGCCTATAGTTAGGTGAAGGAAGAGAATAAAGGTGATAGGCCTTAAGACAACAAAAGAGTATAGGCCATACAATCACATCCTCATTTCGAGAAATAAGTTTGTGACTCTAACGTGATTAACAGAAAGAAAAGTTAGAACCCAAAATAATAAAAATCAGTATGGATTGGTGAACAAGATAAAATAATCATGAATTAGAAACTGAGTGATTTGAAAATATTTAGCATCATGTGAGGTTCAGATTTCATTTCGACGATAATAGAATAGACAACAGAAGAATATCCATGATGAATTCAGAGAATGGTCATTCAGGGAGACGCTTCCCTAAAGCAAGCAATATGAGCAAAGTTAAGCTTAAGGGAATGTATGTTCCAGTTACACTAAGTGTCACCACCACGAGTGAGGAATTTCGTTATCCTTACTATAGAAGAATTACCGCAAGGTGAGAAAAGGTCATCAATGATGTGAATATACACCAAGAATAAGAGGTAAAACATCTACAGGTAGATTGTCGTAGCTCCAACCCTTAGTACTCCCCTAAAGGGGGGAATATAGAGTGACATGATATTAAGTCAGAATAAAGTGGTTCTAGTAACTATGGAGTGATAAAGACGGAATGCGATAAAAATGAGAAAGGGATGAAATTTCACCTATTCGAAGCCTACAGATATGCTACAATTTCATAATATTATGCAAGCACGACGTCATGAGATGAAGTATGGGTTCTTGCATGAGATGTTATTGATAGATAAGGAGCTAGTGTGAGACGTAGGATAAGGCAAAGGAAATAATGCAAGGAAGATTGCGCGAAATATTGATATGAGAATCGGCCAACGAGTAGTTAGTAGGTAATATAAGAAGATCCTAGTTATGACTTGACAAGAGGATACAAACAAATTAGCAGATCGTGCAACATAAACATAGTAAACCCTAATATAATGAATTCAGTCTCGTAGTTATGATATTGTAATCCTTGAAAAATATTCAGATATTTTTCAAGGATACAGACAAGAGGATACAGAAAAATTAGCAGATCGTGCGATATAAACATAGTAAACTCTAACATAATGAATTCAGTGTCATTGTTATGATATTGGAATCCTTGAAAAATATTCAGATATTTTTCAAGGATACAGACAAGAAGATACAGAAAAATTAGCAGATTGTGCGATATAAACATAGTAAACCCTAACATAATGAATTCAGTCTCATAGTTATGATATTGTAATCCTTGAAAATTATTCAGATAGCAGTGGGATAATTAAAGTTACCATATGAGTGTTATGGAAATAAAAGAGAGCACCACTGGGAAGACAGTCAAAATATTAGTTCTGAAGCAACCCTACAAGCACAAGGGAATGGAGATAAGTAACTATGAATTATTACAGGTAGGAAAGAACATAAAAAATTCTGTCCGATATACAATGTGATAAGCTCGCAGCTTTACAAGAGTCAGAGGATCATTCCTAAGTACTAAAATGAAAGACTAGTTAAGCAAATAAGGAAGAAGTCTTCAATCTAAGCACAATGACCTAAAAAGGAAACAGTCGTGTAATAACAGTCTCACAATAACAATGTATGCACTCCATAAGAAAGTGGCAGCTATCATGGCTAATGAAGGGGAAGTAAAATTAGAAGTGATATTCAGATCATATGAGTTGTATGGAATTCCAGTATGTGTGGGAACTAAGGTAAGCTAAGTATGCATGCAACAAGGTAAACTAAGTATGCACGCAACAAGGTAAGCCATGAAAAGTAATTGCTTATGTTTAAAGAAAGCTGAGAAGGAACGAAAAGAATTATACGACCAATGATCCAGAGTTAGTTATGTTATGAACACACTTGTTTGGAGTATTATCCATGTAGCATATATGTCAAGAATCGTACGACCTAGAAGGTTCCGATATAAGTTAAAAGAAAGAATTGAGCATATGTCATAGACAAAGGATTGAATTATTAGAAGATTATCATGGATATTCCATAGCGTCCAGGTAAGACTAAAGTAATGACTAATACCAAGAGCCACAGATCGAAAAATAGCTTAAGCATATATAAAGACTGATCAGAAGAAAGAGGAAACTAAAGAGTTACATCAACGAAGTAAATCAGGAGTCTGATTGTTGGACCTATAAAAGTACAGAAATTGTGCTTGAGAACATGGAAGGATCAATCTTAATATTAGAGGTGCAAGAGAGATAATACAACAACCATATTCTGTAATGGATTTACAAGAAAGCCAGCTAGAAGGAGTACCAACCTTACAGGAAGTCAATATGAATCTCTCCCTGAGTTGTGTATTCACTAGAGGTGCAAGTATTATAATAGAGTTTCAAGTCGTGGATGTGAATTATACCTATGTGGAACGGAGGTCACTAAAGAGATAGAAGATGTGATGTGAGATTTTAAGGTAAGTAAGGTAAAGGTAAACAATGTACGAGATACTCAGATGTAGAAGGTTGGGAATAGTTCATACTTCGAATAGAAGACTAGAAGCACTAGGATTCAATATCCAGGAATTATAACGACGTCATTAGTAGCATAGCATCCAGCCTATGGTTTCTAGATATCGAGAGGACTAGCTAAGAGAGTAAAGAAGAGTTAGAGATGACGCGATGTTTCACTTGATATTTTAGAATAACACAAGAAAATCTATAGTACAAGAAAGTTGAAGGAAGGTTGCAAGTAGTATAAGTAGATATGTGTAAGTCACAAGCTAATGTATGATAGAGCAATAAGGTTTTGAGAAGGCCTGAGTGAGGATAAGGAAAAGTGAGAAAGAAGGAAAGGAAAATGGATAGTCCTCGGGATTAAGACCATGAAAACAAGAGAGCTGATGGTTTCTCTAAGTTATAGAAAGCTCAGTATAGCCTAAATAAGCTCCAAGGAGTCTAAGACTAGTAGCATTTAGAAGAGACGGAATGCTGCCCTGAAGGTAGAATAAGGGTGTAATTATAATAAATAAAGGATGACGTTTGGGCAATCGATTGAGTAATGACTTGAAGTGGATTTCGTAAATTGTACAGGATTAAAATAACCATACGAGGTGAATCACATTGGAATGACTACGATATGAAATATGGTTGTGAAAGCATAGTATCTCCCAGGTGGATCAGTCAAAGACGTAAGCCCTAGTGACAATGCATTACATAAGAGGTTTCAAGTTATCAGTGGTAGATTATGGATCAAAATTAAGGTGAATCGATAATAGATGTATAAAGTTCCAACATATGAGAGGAGATAAGGATTTCATCCTTTTTATGAACAGAAATAAGAAAGCATTGAAGGACTTGGATTTATACATCTATTGTAAGAAGTGAGAGAGACCTGGAGTTGAGAGAGGACCTTGATAATAATAAAATTGAAGTAAGAGTTAGGATATAGTATGATCTACCTAGATGCAATAAAGTCATACGGATGGGAACCGTGTCTATGAATAAGATATAAAAATAGTCGCAAGTTCAACAAAGTACTGAGCGAAGAACTTCAGTATACCCATAGATGCCCAAAGGGACATCTAATCAAGATCTATAAATGTATACAAAGTGAGGCCTAAAGATCGGCTAAAGCTGGAGGAAAAGGAGAGAAGAGTCGCATAGGCACACTTACAAGTCAGAGTCGTACAGACTGCATGATGGAAAGTAGCAACAGTTACGAGATTGGAAGAATTCCGACCAAAAGTCGTGGTGTGAAAGAGGCTTAAAAGAGGAAATGCCCTGGCCTTTGGATATATTCAAAACAAAAAACACAGATGCCTAAATGGAAAGGAGAATATTAAAGTATTCGCAAGTGCTATGAGTTATGAAAATGATAAGTGCATCTGTCAACATTCGAGGACAAATGTTTCAAAGGGAGGAATGATGTTACACCCTATATTTTCGTACATGGAAGTACTCCATGAGTAAATTGATGTAAGCTTGAAAATAGGATGTTATGTTTCACATTTTCGTACGTTAAAGTTTCATCATAAGTTAATCGACACAAGTTCGGGAATGAGATTTATTTTGGGATTATTAGTATTCTCTATTTCAAATAAGTGATAAGTTAACTCGTGAGGGTGAGAGGGTAAGCGAATAAAAGAAAATGAGTTTCGTCGAAGTTTGAGAATTTAGGGATAAAATATGGTCCAAGCTATAATACCCCGTATTTATAGGACAAGTGTTACACAAGGTACCACACGACCATAATTATAAGGTGTATAAAGTATATTAAAATTGAGTAGAATTTTAAGTAATTTGAGAAAATTCTTAATTTTTGCAGGTAATTGGTTAATTATCGGGTAATGAGGTATTACCTAATTACCTAATAAGTGAATAATAATTAATATTTTTCACCCCCACCCCACGTGGCAGCCACTATGTCTATATACATATGACTCATATGTTTAAGGGAAAGGTGGCATAACATTAAGAATTCAAGATTTAAGTCTTCAAGATGAAGGCACTTAGTAATAACGTTGGAAACTTCAAGATAACAGTCTTCAAGACTAAAAATATTTAGTCATAACATAAGAGCATTGAAGATTCATACAGATTTCATACAAATTAACCTTTCTAATTCAAGAGAGAGGTAACGGATATTCACGCAAAGTAGGCAACGGAATTTTCTCTATTCCGATTTTGCCGTCACGAGTTTTGTCGCAATAGTCGTGTGTTGGAAGGATTGTCAAGAGAAACGATTCAGGTATGCTAAGGCTATCCCTTCTTTCTTTTTTGCATGATCTATACGACACGAACGAAATGAGAAAATGCACAACTTCCATAAATTACTCTATTCATAGAAGTATTAGCAGTACCTATATTCTTGAATCCCCTTGTATCTTGTTGATCTATCATCTGTTCATGGGTCTCAGAAAATACGTAAGTTGAAAAAGGTTTTACTTTATGAAATTAGTCAAAGTCATAATGGTCCTATGATATTCTAAAAGATTTTATTGACATACTTCTCATGCATTGCATTCCTGTACATTGACCCGTGATCAGATGGCGTTATACATGTGTATATATGTATATATATATATATATATATATATATATATATATACGGGATATGAAAAAAGGTTACGTTATATACGTACCACCACCTGCTCAGCTGGTATACGTTGATGATTTGCCCATAGTTGCCAAGTTGATATAATGGAATGCCCTCACAGGCTTAATAATGTATGAACACATATACTCATGCATTGGTATGACATATATGCATAAGCATAACATTATAAAAAAATGAAATGAATTACCAAGCTATGCGCACGTACATGTCGAGTCTTTTACTCCATGTTTTTCTCATATTTATTATTTACTAATTTTCATTCATTATATACTCGGTACATTATTTGTACTGACGTCCCTTTTGCTTGGGAACGTTGCGTTTCATGCCCGCAGGTCCCGATAGACAGGTTATGAGCCCTCCAAGTAAGCTATCAGCTCAGTGAAAGATGTTGGTGCGCTCCATTTGCTCCGGAGTTGCCTATTTGGTCAGTATGATTAGTACAAGCATTGATTTGTGTGGCGGGGCTCTGTCCTGAACTTTATGATATAACGTATTCTTAGAGGCTTGTAGAATGACGTTACGTACAAGAATACTTATATGGACTTTTCGGCTTATATGTTAAGTATATAATGGATCACATTGGCTTTATAGGTATGATTTTTTATATCAGGTTGGGTTGTTCTATGTCAGGTATTCCCTCATGTTTACCCTAGTTATCTCGTGACACCTCTTCTGGCCCACTTACCTATGATGATGTAATAAGAAAGATAAG